>VDFB02210504.1:91410-347623 GCA_007258455.2 Sequoia sempervirens | reverse complement strand
AAGAAGGATTTTTGGTGGATGTCTAGAGTAGACCGAAGTTTTGAGTTATTGAAGTAGAGGGTGACTAACCAGCCTTTGTTGGATTTACTAGATTTCAATAAGGTATTTTAGGTAGACTGTGATGCAAGTGGAAATGCAATTGGAGCAATATTGATTCAAGAAGGGAGACCTATAGCTTATTTCAGTGAGAATTTGAATGATGTTAGGAGAAGGTATTTAGTGTATGACTAGGAATTTTATGCCATAGTTCAATCCTTGAAGAAGTGGAGACATTATTTGTTTCCTAAAGAGTTTTTGTTGTATATGAATCATCAAACATTGCAATATTTGAATAGTCAGGGTAAGTTGAATCAAAGACACATGAGATGGGTAGAATTCTTGTAGAGTTATACTTATTTTTTTTAAGCATAGAAGTGGAAAGTCAAATAGAGTTGTTGATGCTTTGAGTAGGAGAAGAAATTTACTGGAAGAGATGAGAGTGGAGGTATTAGGCTTTGATGAGTTGAAGAAATTGTATGAGGAAGACCCGAATTTTGTAGAACCTTGGAGAGCTTGTAAACAACCAATTTTGGAGGATAGGAGTTAGTGGTTGGACTATTTCAATCAGGAGGATATATTGTTTAGAGGACATCAGTTATGTATACCCTAGAGTTCAATGAGGGATAAATTGATGAAGGAAAAGCATAGTGGAGGATTGTTAGGACATTTTGTTATTGATAAGACAACAACATTGGTAAGTGAGAATTATTTTTGGCCCTAGATTCATAAGGATGTTAAGATATTTGTGCAGAGTTGTAGAGTTTTTCAAGTTGCAAAAGGGAGTAGTCAGTATGTGGTATTGTATAAGCCTTTGACCATTCTGGAGAGACCTTGGGAGGATATCAAAATGGATTTCATACTTGGTTTATTGAAGACACAAAGAGGTAATGATTATGTATTTGTGGTGGTGGATAGATTTTCTAAGATGACACATTTCATACCTTGTAAGAAGACAACAGATGCAGTACATGTAGTAGACTTGTTTATCAAAGAAGTGGTTAGATTGCATGGATTACCTCGGAGTATGGCTTCAGACAGGGATGCAAATTTTGTTGGTTACTTTTGGAGAACACTTTGGAAGAAATTGAAGACAGATTTGAAGTTTAGTTCTACTTTTCACCCATAGATAGATGGACAAACAAAGGTTGTGTGAGTACCTACAAATTTTCACAAAGCTAAAACTCCAACACTAGTTAGCAATGTTAGTTCATGTAGATGCATAAATACTCCTATGAAATAACACATCATTCTCTAAAGTGCAAATAAGTGAAAAAGATGATCAAAACACATATAGAAACATGAAATAGACCTATTCCATAGTGGATTGGTGTCACTTGTGAAAAGTGACCTTTTCCCAACCCTTGACAAACTCACTGATAAAATGCCTTGAAGATAGAGTGGACAAAATCAACTCTGAATGTGAAGAGAGTAACTTTGCATGAGATTGTGGATGGTAAGAATGAAGAATGAGCCTTATATTTATAGAATATCAAGTTAAAATAATGCCCAAAAGAGAGCAATGTGGGACAAAGATTCAACCAATAGGAAGGAGCCACTTGTCCCAATGTGAGTGGATGGAGGATGTGCAAGTTTTGGTCAATGTGCCAATAAATGAGATTAGTTGGCCTTTTCAAATTCAAATTTGGCTTGTTGGATGGCGAGAAAGGGAGTTAAATGCCAAGTGGGCGACATGTAAGAGGGGAGTTAATGTCATGTTGGAAGGGACAAGTCAACTTGTTTTTGAATTCAAACTTGAGGGAATATTCTCCAATAGATGTCTTGTTGAGGAAAATAAGGATTTTATAAATGAATTGAAATGCTTCATTTGTACAAGTGGGAAAATCTAGAGAATGTGACATGAGTTAAATTAAATTAATCAGGATTAGATTAATTTAGTGAGGGATTTTGATGATTTGACCTTTTACTTTAGATTTATGGATTAAAATAAATCAAAAGGAGATGAAAAGTGATTTTAGATTTAATTAAATAAAGGTTTGATTTATTTAATAAAAAAAGGGATAATGATAGGCTTAAATTATATAAATTTGATTTATTCAATTTAAATAGGTGACTTTACAGATAAATCAAATAGACATGATTATTTGATGAATGGTTTTAATGAACTTGATTAAATGCATAACATTAATTTTGCATGTCTATAGGTAGTAAACAGGAGTTTGGAAAATTTGTTGAGATGTTTGGCTGGAGAAAAGATCAGAAGTTGGGATTTAGTCATTTTACAACAAAAGTTTGCTTACAAAAATTCAGTGAATAGGAGTGGAGGGAAGACACCTTTTGAGATTGTTACTGGAGTTCATCCTAGAAGTATATCAGAGTTGAGAGACATTAGTATGGAAGCTAAAAGGACTGCAAAAGCAGAGGAATTTGTAGAACATATGAAGAATGTGCATACTCAAGTGAGACAACAATTGGAAGATATGAACCCAAAGTATAAGGTGGAAGAAGATGAAATATTAAGGTTAATGAAACAAAGCATATAAATCAAACCCTAATCAACAATACAGCACACATGAGCATAAAGACATAAATCATAAAACAATATTACCAAATCTTCATGCCACCATTGATTCACCTCCATTGTACTTCTCCATTTTTCTTGAATATGATAATTTCCCTCAGATTTGAGTGTGCAATAATAAACCTATGACAAGTGACTAGTAAAATATTAAAGATTGTTGTCTCACACTAGCAGCATGTACTTGCATAATATGTGTCGATCATGAAAATGACAAGGGTAAGGTCTTTTATAGAAAAGAAAAATTTGAATGAATGGTTGAGATTGGAAGCCAATAAGATGTCTTAATCAATGGCCAAGATTGAAAGTTGTAGTATGGACTAGGATTAGGGAAAAATTAAGACAAATGATAAAGATGAAGGGTTGAGATTGAATTATGAGATAATTCAATCAAGGGACAAGATTAAATGAGATGTCAAGAGATAAGATTTGATGTGGAAGATAAGATTGGCACAGATAAAGAGGTGATAGGAGAAATTAAATAATAAAAATTATTTAATTTAGGTGGCCAATGAATGATTAAATAATTAAAATAATTATTTAATTATAGAGGAATGTGACAAAAAAAAATATTTTGAATTAAATAATGATTTAATTCAAAATTCACGAGAGTAGACCAAATTAAATAAATAAAATTTATTTAATTTAGGAGAGAAAAGGTAGATGAATAATTAAATAATTAAAAATAATTATTTAATTATAGTGGAAAGTGGATAAAATTAAATAAATTAGAATATTTTTAATTTTGGAAAGAAGGGGACTTAATTAGTGATGTAATTAAATAAATAAAATTTATTTAATTAATGAAGGAGGAATAAAGATAAAAAATGAATTAATTAAATAATTAAAAATTATTTAATTAATAAAAGAATTATGACTTTAGAAAATAAGTAAATAATTAAAATTATTTGATTATCAAAGACAAAAGGGGAAATCATGGAGAATTTAGAAATCACAAGCTTGGGACAATTTTTAGTGTCTACATTTTACCCCTCTTTGAGATGATGTTCGAGATGATGTTCGAGATGATGAGATTTGTGTTGAGTAACATCATTTCAAAGAAGCTAAGGTATGGATAGAAGAAAATGGATGATGACAAAAAGATAGGATGATGATGAAATTAGAGTGTGAGGATGATGCCCCCTCGAGAGGATAGACGAATTGAAAGAACATGGGTATGCTCTTGAAATGGATAAGAGGAAAATAGATAAGTAGCATAGAAGAAATGTTAGCATGAAGGATATGGATGTTAGTGGAGACAACTTTAAAGATGCATATTTTCCCAGAAAAGACTATGCACTAATCATCATTGGGCGATAAAATGACACAAATGGAAAAAAACACCATGGTATGACATAGACCAAGGTGTGCAAGGTCATCCACTTGCAAAATAGATAGTCAGAGACAAGGAATGTCCTAGCTCATACTAAGGGCCAAGCTGCCCCAGTCTTTTTGCCAAGACAATCCACAAATAGCAATCAAAGAAAAGAGTCAAGAGACATCATCGCTTCTCTAAATACTTCATGGGACATCCTCGAGGTAGCTAGTAACATGACCAAGAGAAAAAATAGACCAGCAAAAATAGACAAAATAGACTAGAAAAATCAATAGCCATTCAATGCGTTAAATGCCAATATTTTTTTGCCAAAGATTGTTTGCATGACAGTTTGACAGTTTGATAGTTTGATGGTTGATATTTTCACGATTACTTAGGTTAGGAAGGACACATCCTGAAAAGACAAATGACATTTTGACGAGGTCCAAGTCTAAGAAGGACACATCTTGGAGAGGACCAAAGAGTGATGAGATTGACATTGTTTTGGCAATTTGACTAATATGACTAGATGATTGACTGGACTATGATGTCTGAGTTTAACTTAATGACCAATTTGACTATAATGTCTATTGGATCGTGATTTGAATGCAGACATTTTTATGCCTATATTGTGTTTGAGTGTGACTATTTTGGGGTTTTTGAGAGTTATTTAGATGTTTTTTATGTTTTTCAGATTTTTTTTTTGAAATGTTTTGATTTTTTTGGATTTTTGAAATGTCTTGATTTTTTTGGCTTTTTGACATTTTACTCCAGGCTTTTGGATTTTTAAAATGTTTGATTTGTTTTGGATTTTATTGTTCTGTTTTGGTTTTGACATTTATAATTTTGACTTTATGACATTTATGATCTTTTGGCCTTTTTGGACTTTTGAAATGTTTTCATTTTTTTTGGCTTTTTGACATTTAATAATTTTTTTGACTTTTTGACATTTTATGATTTTTTTGGCTTTTTGACATTTTATGCATGTGAATGATGTCAAGGACAAACATGATTTTTCCCCTAGTCAAGCTGAATACCAATTGAAAGGTGATGATGATGATGATGATGATGATGTTGTTTGACATGGGAGGTTGCATTTGGAATGACATCTTTTCAAGACTGAATGGCATGATGGAGTATCCTTAAACCATTTGACAAGGGAAAATCAAGATAGGTGACAGACATGAAAGGATGATAGGCGGACTTTGATAAAAAATAGGGGACATGAGACTAGAGAAATTGTCTTATCATCTTTCAAGGACTATGTTGCACATGAATAATATAGGTCTATATAATTCTATGAAGGAAATGGAATGATGTTTCATGATGAGAATATGACCAAAGGATAGACATGTCAAGAGGTTTCCCAAAGCATGATCTATGTTTGTACACCAATTGTTATCAAGATCAAAGGATCCAAAGGCCAATGCTTAGATGGATAAATGGAAATGTTATAACAAAATGTCATGGGAAGAGTATGGGAGATGAGACGACTTTCCCCCAAGTGTAATGGTCCACACATATATAATTGTCCTTACACTTAACACCTATTTTCTAGGTTTTCATCATGGTACTTATCCAAAGTGCCATAAAATGATTTTCACTACTGGACGAAATTTTTTTCTTTACTTATTTTTTTTCAATTTTTTTGTATTTTTGATATTTCCAAATGACCTTGACATTTTAGCTGGTTACTGAATGTCTTGAATCCATTGACGGTGCCAATGTAGAGACTAGTGCCATGATATGCCAATAATGACATTTTTGAAGTAGTTTCCTTATCAAGATCATAACGCTTACATACAACTAATTGATTTCATTGTGGTCCTTTTTCATACTAGAGTTGGCCTTGTCATAATACACACATCGTGATAGAGTGCCATGTGAGTCCTTGTGATAAAGAGTTGTTGACATGATGCGATGGATTTGTGACATGGTATTTTTGACTTTAGGCATGATGTAGGATTATGAATTTTGATGGTAGATGTGGAAGAGTTGTCTAGACATTTGGATGAATCACTTTTTATTTTCCAAACTTGGGAAGGTGGGTGATGGAGTTTGGAATTTTGATTGGGATATCGTTTGGAACCAACACTTTTAGATTCCTTGCTTGATGACCATTTTGAATGAGCTGGAAATTTATTATATGTGGGAGTCCTCTTTTCTTGTGGCTCCACATTTTGATTGACTTTTGGATTTGACGTATTTTCTTTACTTCATCAATTTTTCTTTGGGATCCATTTTAACTTCATTTGTCCACTTGGATTTTTTTTTATTCAATGGCCTTTGACATTTGATTTTGAACTTTTGAATTGTAAGAATATTTTTTTTGTTGGTTCCAAATGGAAGGTTTAGGACATTGGGAATGATAGTTTATGGTATGGATGGAAGGAGTGTTGACAACAATCTTATGACAAGGATTACTCATGGCCCCTATTTTGTTGCTTGTATCAGATAAAGTTTCCCCAAATATCGAGGAGGTACCACTAACACCATTTGATTTGCTAATTGAGGAATAGCCAAGACCTTGATGTCTATAATTTTTTTGAAGCTGTATTGGTTCTTGAATGCCTTGCTCATGTATGCCTAGTCCTTTGCCTTGATATTGCATGCTTTGACATATTCTCTTTATGATGGGGTATTTGTCATTATGGAAGCAAGATGCTAACCCATCATTCTATATGTGGAAACTATTACTTGGAATCTTCTCATCTTTGAGAAAGCCTGCTCTAACAAAGATAGATGATCCTAGTTGATAAGATGTCATAGCTTCATTGACATGTTGGACATATTTGGTTTGATTTTGTGACATGTTAGATTCATATGATTCTATTGGTGCTTCCAATTTGATGTTGAAGTCACTTTTATGGTCATTATTATAGAGTCCAATGAATTCAGCTATTACTTGATCATTTGCAAATATGTCCAGAGTAGGAGACTCTTGTTTTAAAGGAAGATCATCTATGTGTCTCATGGAGGCAAGTGTCTCAATTTGGGAAATGGATGTGTTTGGTACTTGGATAAGACCAACTTCAAAGATTTGATCATAAATGGCATGAAGGTCAATGAGTAGATTTCATTGGGTTTCTTGATCAATGGTAGTGTCTTGGTCAAAGATGTGATTGTCTTGGATGTCATGACTAGGATTGGAATTAAGGATAGGTGTATTTTGGATGCTATTTTTATTTCAGAGGACTTCATGAATGGACTTAAGGATGGGGTCATGGGATGGACTACCTTGATCTTGATATGAAGGTGAAGTGATGATGTCATGCCTTAGGTTTTCATCTTAACATGTATCCTCAAGTGCAAGTGATGAAATGTGAATTTTGACAATGGTAGGATTTGTATGGTCAAATGTATATTGGGACGAAGTGACTTGGAAAGGATTGGTGGATCAAGGAATAGAAAATTGAAAGGGAGGAATGGATGGAGGACTAGAATAGGACATGGAGACTTGGACTAGATTAGTGGGTGAAGAGCTAGGATATGACATAGAAGGTTGGGTGGGATTAATAGATGAATGACTAGGATAGGAAATGGATGCTTGGAAGGGATTAGCGGATAGTTGGCTTCCCTTGTCAAGGTTAGGATAAGTGTGATGAGTGGATGTTTGTGGTAGATTAATCACATGGCTTGTGTTAAATGAGTTTTGATAATGAGGGTAGGTGGTTAGATGACTAGGACTTATGGATTGTTGGTAGGAAAGGCATTGGTTTTAGGATTGGAGGAATTATATTTTGAAGTCTAAGGCTTGTTGGTATTGATGATTATAGAGAAATTTGTATTCAACTTGACTAGCAAGAAAATTAAGGTCAATGGAAGACATGGCATGGTGAGGTCTAAATGACAATGCAAAGGTTAGTATGAAAATCAGGATTAGAAGTTTGACTTGGAGATAATGTGGATAACTTGACTTGGAGGACACCTAGATTTGTTTGTTTTTGAAATGTTTCTTGGAAATTTTTAATATTTTTTATAATTTTTATTTTGATTTTTTATTTTTCCTACTTGATTAATATTTCAATATTGAATACACATTCACACACACAAGACAAGATTTGATGCAAAATGTAATACAAATGATTATGATAAGAAGACACTTCCAAGCACAAGAACAATCCTAGCAATTATTCAAGTGGGGAGATTGACCAATGGTCTTAAGCTAGGATGCACAAGATTGACTAGGGATGATTTGAAAGAAAAATCTTGCCACACAACCAGGAGAAAGGGGTAACCCACCCTTCACCTTCACTTCCCAAAGGTATAAAGTTCTTTGGGGCTTATCCAAGAGTGACAAAATTTCAACTCCCAAAGGAGCGTGTCTTTGGATTCACACTCGATTGAGGTCTTCCCTTGGACGAGTGTGTGCTCCAAGCAGGCCTCTTAAGAAGGGTATGAAAAAAGTGAACCAGGTGAGGTGTTTTGGGGGACACACACACTTGATTCACACTCAGTGATTAATTTCCCTTTACAAAATTGAAATGCGTGTAAATTAGTTCAAGCACTTGTTCTTTTTAACCTCAAGTCAAGATGTGTGATTGAAGCCAATGGTTCATTTTAACCCAATTTTAATGATGTGATAGTAAACAAGATTTATTTTAGACCTCAAAATCCAAATGTGTGATTAAACAAGTTGTTCTTTTTATGCCCCAAATTGACGTGTGTTGACAAGCAATGATTAAAGATGAAAGATGGAATGTCTGCACCTAGACTTTCTTTAGCTCCAAATTTTTGTCCACTTCATCCAATTTTTCCTTTGAAGTGTTTATTTTTTTGCACATTCACAAACCCAACAACAAATGCAAAACCCTAACAAGATAATTGATCACTAATATTAGAGGGTTAGCTAGTCAAGACAAATCTGATTTTTTGAAAAGTTTTTTTTGCGTCAAAAAAAAAAAACACAAAGAACAAACCCTGAATGAAATTTCAAGAGATTTCCAAAAATATAAAGAAATCTAAAAAATTTGTTGTTTTGCACCCAAAATAAAATTTTCATCAAAAATCATTATAAAATTATAAAAAATTCAAAACAACTCCAAAAATTATGATGTTTAGAATGAGGGTGCCTCACATCATTACCAATCTATAGAAAATGTTTTGTGAGAATCTCTACAAACGTTTGTGAGATAGAAGCATTTAGCTTTGTAAAACCCTAATTTTCAAAGATCTATTTTTTTTCTAATTATTGTTCATACAAATTAAAAATATAAAGAATAGACCCTTATTGAAATTCAAAGAGATTTCTAGAAATGTAAAAAATATCAGAAAAATTTCCTAATTTTCCCTCAAAATTTATTTTTCATGAAAAATAACAAAAACATTATAAAAAAATTAAAAAAAGCTCCAAAAAATCTGATTTTCAGACTGGAATCTCTTGATATTGTCCCCAACATATAGAATTTTTTTTTGAGAAAATACATAGTCATTTGAGAGATATGGTTGAATATTTGAAAACTAGGGTTTTGTCCCAAAATGATGCAAAACCTGCAACAAAAAGCTAACAAAACCTTCAATAAAAGGATCCAACTCCAAAATTCCACAAAATTTGTCAAAATATTTTAGGTTCACCAATGTAATCAGGGATGAAATATTAAGGTTAATGCAATAAAGCATATAAATCAAACCCTAATCAACAATGAAGCACAAATGAGCATAAAGACATAATACATGAAACAATATTACCAAATCTTCATGCCACCATTGATTCACCTCCATTTCACTTCTCCATTTTGCTTGAATATGATAATTTAACTTAGATTTGAGTGTGCAATAATAAGCCTATGGCAAGTGACTAGCAAAATATTAAAGATTGTTGTCTCACACTAGCAGCATGTACTTGCATAATATGTATTGATCATGAAAATGATGTAATGGTAAGGTCTTTTATAGAAAAGAAAATTTTGAATGAATGGTTGAGATTGGATGCCAATAAGATGTCTTAATCAATGGCCAAGATTGAAAGTTGTATTATGCACTAGAGTTAGGGCAAAATTAGGACAAATCATAAAGATGAAGGATTGAGATTGAATTATGAGATAATTCAATTAAGGGATAGGATTAAATGAGATGTAAAGAGATAATATTTGATGTGGAAGGTACGATTGGCATAGATAAAGAGGTGATAGGATAACTTAAATAATAAAAATTATTTAATTTAGGTGGCCAATGAATAATTAAACAATTAAAATAATTATTTAATTATAGAGGAAAGTGACAAAAGGAATTATTTTGAATTAAATAATTATTTAATTCAAAATTCAAGAGAGTGGACCAAATTAAATAAATAAAATTTATTTAATTTAGGAGAGAAAAGGCTGATGAATAATTAAATAATTAAAAATAATTATTTAATTATAGTGGAAAGTCGATAAAATTAAATAAATTAGACTTTATTTAATTTTAGAAAGAAGGGGAGTTAATTAGTGACGTAATTAAGTTTAAATAAAATTTATTTAATTAATCAAGGAGGAATAAAGATAAAAAATGAATTTATTAAATAATTAAAAATTATTTAATTAATAGAAGAATTATGACTTTAGAAAATAATTAAATAATTAAAATTATTTAATTATCAAAGACAAAAGGGGAAATGATGGAGAATTTAGAAATCACAAGCTTGGGACAATTTTTAGTGTCTAAACGATCGTTATGGATCTTTCCAATGACTTGTGGATCTTAACAGTGTGATTTTAAATGTTGCATGGAGTGTCGTTGACCTTCATTATATGTCCACACTTCATCTTATGCACCTATTGAAGAGTAATTCATATTTTAGGCTAACCTATTCATGCACATGTTACATTTTCTTTCCTTGGAGAATGTGATGATCTTTAGCCGATGCAGATGATTTCTGAATTACGGATTTGATATAAAGCTTGTAATATATCATTAGGAAAGTAGTAGTGAAGTAGAAGTTGATTGAGAAGATTAAGATAGATTTGATATGTAATACTCAGCTCACATATAGGAGCATGTTAGAATGTTGTATTTTTAAGTATGTTTTATCAAGCCTATGACCTGAATCTATAAGCCTGGAAGTTGTCAGCCAAATGTAATTGAGATTTATGTGAATGAGCATATTTGTATCTACATTTTCCTCAATATTTTGTGTTGCTTTCATTGTGTTACTCTTGCCACATGGTCCAGATTCTTCTCTTTGAGCACCCTCCTACTATGGTTGCACTAAGACTATTCATCAAAGTGACCTTTTCCTTATTGTTCACTTTATGTGCCTTGATTTCATCAATTGTACTCAAACCATTAGCAACAGGTGTGTAAATAGTCTTGTAAGCTTTCTTCACATCATATCCATAATACTCCAGATATTCTTCCATCAATATTTTCCAGATAGCATAATTAGTTCCATCAAACTTTAGATACTCAAAAGTGATCTTGCTAGCCATTCTAAACCTTCCTTAAGTAGTTAGGCTCTTCTCTAAGGAACCATGCTATGACACCAATTGTTGAAAAAGACAACTAAGAGGGGGGGTGAATCAGTTGTAGAAAATTTCACCTTTATAACATTCACTGGAGCTAATATCAATCACAATTCTTAACTCTACTAAAATGATTAAACATTAAGTGCAAGTGCAGAAACTGAAAACCATCACACAAACATAGTAACACTAGATTTATGTGGAAAACCCAATGAGGGGAAAAAACCATGGTGAGGATTAAATCACACTATAGAGAATATCAAAACCGATTACAAAAGGCTCACTACTTGAGAATAAGGCTCACTATCAAAACAAGGACTCACTGCATAATACTGATGATGTATAAACTCATGGGAGGTAAATTCACCACCTCTATTAGACCTTAAGAATTTTATCGTCAAATTTACTTCATTTTCAACCATAGCTTTGAATGTATTGACTCTATCTAATGCATCATATTTTTCTCTAAGAAATGTAGCCCATGTATACATAGAGTAATCATCAATCAAAAACATAAAGTGCCTTTTAATTTGTAGAATTTTCACTCTTGTACATCCACAAAGATCTGTATGAATTAAGACCAATAGTCTGGTACTAGTAGTTTTTTCCTTTGATCTGAAACTATTTCTTGCTTGCTTTCCAAACAAAAAATTCATGTAAATAGCATTAGCAGGCTTTATAATCCTTGGTAAATCTCTCATGGTTTGTACTGCAAAAATCCTTACCAAGTTATCAAAATTAATGACACATTCTTCGACACCACAACCAACTGTCATTAATTTGAGTTATAAAGTATTTTCCATCAACACCCTTAAGTTGATATGTATTTCCTTTCAACTTCTTTCCTGTAACAATTACTATTCTGGATCCTTTCCCGATTTCACATTTTTCATCTTGAAACACAAGATCATATCCCTTACTATACATCTATCCAACACTCAAAATATTATGCCTTAATCCCTTAACATAGTAAACATCATCATTATTATGCTTGCGGCTATGTCCAAGATCATCATGGGAAAAACAGGCCCTTAAGTGGCAAAAAATTTAGAAAAATCAGAGTTAGGAAACTTGATGTAAAAAATTGAATAAGTTATCTATATTATTTTACAAATTTGTAAGAATGGAATCTATAGAAAATTGAATTTAGTTTCTAAACTACTAGGTTTATTTAAAAAAACAAAAATCTATTTGGTGAAAATTTGAAATTTCAATGCAGTAGTACTTAAATTTCAGGGAAAAAATAAGAAGTAGGTATTTGTTTCACCACTCTAACCACAATTAAATGATAATATTTTTTTATAAGATTTTAGACATAAGTAGAGGACTCATTTCTAGATGTGATGCATATTTTTTTGTAATTTTTTTCCAAGTAAATAATTAATTATGAAATTTTTTATTACAAATTTTTAAAAATATAAAAAACTTGTATATCTGACTACCTTAACTTGGTCAAACATTCATGAAATTCAATTTTTCTTTTTTTAATCCTATAGTATGTGAAGCATAGAATGTGATACATGTTTTGGATTCAAAAAATGTGACATTGTTTGAAACCTATATATGTTTTTCAATCAACCTATCAATTAGGACTTTAGTCATAATTCAAATAGAAAATGAATAATAATTATTTATTAAATTCAAAGTAAAGCATAATTTATATTGGTGGAAAGCTGAGAATATCCTCTAAAAACCCTTTTCATTTCTTCAATTTTGGGTTAAAAAAAAGTCGTTAGCCACATACCCTACAAATACCCATCATATCGCCACTTTTTGGCCCATCATGATCCTGGACATACCCTTGCCATTAAAACTTATTGAACCTATCCCACAAATATTAGCACCAGTATCATCTCTAAACATAACTAAGCCTCCATCATATTTTTCAAGTTTAACGTACTTAATCTTATCACCGGCCATGTGATGTGAACAATGACTATCAACAACCCAATAGTTCTTTTCATGTTTAGCATGTAGGGAAGATATTACAATACCTTCATCTTTCTCTTTCTCTAGAGGGCATTCCTTCACCTATTTCTTAGAGTTAGCAGAAGTAGGTTCATATTTTATAGCCAAGATCAACCATTCATTGTCATTAGGATCTCCATAATCATAATCTTCATAAAAAATAATAGCATCCTCATTCACATATTAAGCTCTATTAATCTTCACACCTTTGTTTTCTTTGTTAAATCTTTGTTTATTCCTTTTAGGTCTTTCTAGACATCTCAAAGCATAATGACCTCTTCTTCCACAACTAAAGCATTTAAAGGGTAACTTACCTTCATACTTTTTGGAGCCTTTTTTCATCATTCTCACAAAGTTAGCTTCTACTTCATCAATATTTTCTTCATCTAGATCTTCAGCTTTTGTAGCCTTAAAATTAGTTTATGATTTGGATCCATTTCTCAAATTCAACTTTCTCATCTCATAAGATATTAGTGTTCCCAATAGCTGATCTTTAGTGTAAGTCTTGTAGTCTACACGTTCTTCAATAACACATACCTTTTCTCTCTATGCATCAAGGAGAGTTCTAAGAATCTTCTTTACAATTTTGGATTCATCTATTATTGCATAAAGTCCTCGCATACTAGCTACTACCTCATCCAATATTTGTACATAAGATTTAACATTATCATCTTCAGACATATGTAGGAGCTCAAACCGTGTTTCCAAATTATGTAATTTTTCCTCTTTGACCCTTTCATCACCTTTATGTTCCTTTTCCTAGAGTATCCTAGACTTTGCTAGCAGTCTTTAGATTTTGAAATTTAATCAACTCTCAATGTACATGACTATTCTTCAAAATGTACTTCGCCTTATTGTTCACTTCATGTGCCTTGATCTCATCAGTCGTACTCAAACCATTAGCAAGAGGAGTGTAAGTATTCTTGTTATATTTCTCCACATTGTATCCACAATACTCCAGATATTCTTCCAACAATATTTTCCAAATAGCATATAACTAGTTCCATCAAACCTCGGATAATCATGAGTAATTTTTCCAGCCATCCCGAACCTTCCTTAAGCGGTTAAGCTCTTCTCCAAGGAACCAAACTCTAATACCAATTGTTGAAAAAGATAATTGAGAGGGGGGGTGAATTACTTGTAGAAAATTTCTCCTTTATAACATTCATTAGAACTTAGAACAATCACAATTCTTAACTCTTGTAAAATGATTAAACATTAACTACAAGTGCAGAAACTGAAAAACCATCATACAAATAGAGTAACACCAAATTTACATAGAAAACCCAGTGAGGGAAAAAAACCACGGTGAGGATTAACTCCCACTATAGAGAATATCAAAACTGATTACAAAAGGCTCATCACCTAATAAAAAGGCTCACTTCCAAAACAAGGATTCACTGTCCAAATCAAGACTCATTTTCCAACATGGTAAACCATCCAAAGGGCTCACTGCCACAATGATACAAATAAGATAGAATAGATATGTTATAGAGATAAGAAAATCTCAATGCAATAGAGAAATCGACCATAGTTTACTCAGACACTTGCAAACATGCAAGAATGATAGAGTCCACCTTTAGCTCACTGCATCTGGAAACTTAACATTTATAATTCACACTTTAATCTACCACACTCACATCTAATACATCCAATTGATTCACATCTACTTTGCATCTATCTATTCTATTTCTTTGTACTTATCTCTTTGTCCATCTTTCACCACTAACTCATCCTGTATTTATACCATCTTCAACTTTGAAACATATCCAAATTCATCCATCCATCATTAAATTCAAATTATGTTAGCACCAAAACATCCTAGGGTAGAATTAGAATGAGGGCGACCCAAGCACATGCTTGATGAGGACCCAAATAGGTTCCAACATGCTTCATCAATTCCAAAAGTAGTGTTCTTGACACAAGGTCAACTAAACCAATGTAAACACATAGAACAATTAAGCACGATCCTTCTATACCAAAATTATCTTGAACATGATCATCACAACTTACTCTAGAACCACATGTCATTAGACTTAACTAAAGAGAAATATGGATCAACAAAATTTCTCTTTAACCTTAGCCAGATACACAAAAAACCACAATTCACAACTGGTGAACATAACTCACACTACATACAATGAATTAGAAACCAAAAATATGGATATATCAGCTTCCAACAACCACAATCAACACATCTAAATCACACACACATAGAAGAAAATCCTAGAGCAACCACTGAACACCTACAATCTTCCTTCAATACAATTTTTTCAATATCCTCAACATATACAGCCAATAACCTTCATCCATGAAATTAATGACAACAACACCCAATTGATAACCAATTGACTAGTTGACATCAATGACAACACCTTGCAACAAATTATTCATACTTGAACAAATGGAATCTATCAAGATGTTCTTAGAATTTGCTACTCATAAAGATTTCAAGGTCTATCAAATGGATGCTAATTCTGCATTTTTTAATAGTGAGCTAGAAGAAGAGGTCTACATGGAACAACTAGAATGATTTCAATTGTCAGATAAACCAGATATGGTCTACAAAATAAGGAAATCTTTATATGGATTGAAGCAAGCTCCTAGAGCTTGGTATGCAAGGTTAGGCATGTATTTGACTCAGCAAGGTTTCAAAAAAGGTACGATAGATAGTAATCTATATTTTAAAATTGAAAATGAAAATATCTCAATTATGGTTGTATATGTTGATGACATTAGTTTTGGAGGAAATGAAACTATGTGTAAGATGTTTTCAGAAGAAATGAGAAATGAATTTGAGAAGTTCATGTTTGGTGAGATGAATTTATTTCGTGGGCTGCAAATTAATCAAATAGAAAGAGGGATTTTTATTTCACAGTCAAAGTATGTGAGAGAGATGTTGAAGAAGTTTGGGATGGATGGTTCCAAACTGATATGCACCCCTATACTAACTAGTTGTAAATTCGGTAAAGATGATGATTCACCTAAGTATGATCAGAGAAAATATAGATCTATGATTGGTGGACTTTTTTATTTGACTACTACTAGATCAGATATTATGCATGTAGTCTATGTTGTTGCTAGATTTCAAGAAGATTCCAAAGAGACACATGTTGCTATCAAAATAATATTCAGATATTTTAATGACACTCTAGATTATGGCTTATGGTATCCTAGGGATACTGACTTTACACTAAGTGCTTATACAGATGCAGATTGGACTGGATGTGTAGATGATAGAAAAAGTACAAGTGGCGATGTATTTTTTCTTGGTTGTAGATTGGTGACATGGCCGAGTAAAAAGAAAGATTCAATTTATTTGTCTATTGTTGAAGTTGAGTATAATGATGTGGCATCTTGTTGTACACAAGTTTTATAGATGAAACAAACATTGAAATATATCAAAGTATTGCATGATAATCCTATTTCTATCTTCTATGATCATACTAGTGCAATTAACATTTCAAAGAATTTAGTCATACTCTTGAGGAAAAAGCATATATCTATCAGGTATCACTTCTTGAGAGAGAAGGTTGTGGAGATTGAAGTAAAGCTTGAGTACATGTTCCTATGAAGGATTAGATT
The DNA here is from genome assembly GCA_007258455.2 of Sequoia sempervirens. Classification (NCBI taxonomy): domain Eukaryota; kingdom Viridiplantae; phylum Streptophyta; class Pinopsida; order Cupressales; family Cupressaceae; genus Sequoia; species Sequoia sempervirens. Next base: position 330,738 of record VDFB02210504.1, on the reverse strand, counting down.
GTTGATATATTTATGAAGGCTCTTCTTAAAGATAATTTTGAGTATCTCTAGGAGAAGTTAGGGGTTCTTGCCCCTCCCTTCTTGAACTAGATGCATATGGAGATACATCAGTCTAGTGGATCGATGGATCTATCTTTTTTTTGGACTGATGTTTTGGTGGCTACCTTTTAGGGGGAGTAGGTAGTGTTAGGTACTGCTATGTGTTGTCATTGAAAGAGTATTCTTAATGTCAAAGGGGAAATCGATGTAAAATGTCCTTTTCCTTTGCTTTGATGTCAAATGGGGAGATGAAGATGTGAAAAATAGTATCTACTAAGGGGGAGAAATAGAATGAAAAATCATCAGAAGTGTATTCAAAACTAGTGTGTTGTCTTTGATGGTTTTTCACATCATGTATTGCCATCAATGACAAAGGGGGAGATTGTTGCAAGAATGAAACTATGTTGTCATTAATGTCAATTGGTTAACTGGTTATCAACTAGTTGTTGTCATTAATGTCACAGATGCAGGTTATTGGTTGTATATGTTGAGGATATTGAGAAAATTGTAAAAGAAAAGGTTGTGGGTGTTCAATGGTTGCTCCAAGTTTTGTTCTGGTATTTTCTCCTATGTTTGTGTGGTTCAAATATGTTGATCATGGTTTTTGGAAGCTTCTATATCCATATTTTGGGTTTTTGACTCATTGTACAGTGCGAGTTATGTTCACCAATTGTGAACTCTAGTTTTTTGTGTATTTGGCTAAGGTCCAAGAGAAATGTAGTTGCTCTGGATTTCATTTTGGTTAAGTCTTATGAATTGTGGTTCTAGAGCTAAGCTCTTTTGATCATGTTGAAGATAATTTTGTTGTCTAGAAAGATTGGATCATGTTAAGGGTTGCATGTGTTTAATTGCTCTATGTGTTTTACACTGGTTTGGCTGACCTTGTGTTAAGCACTACTTTTGAAGTTCATAAAGTGTGTTGGGACTTATTTGGTTCCTCTCTTAGCATGTTTCTAGGTCACCCTCATTCTAATTCCACCCTAAAATATTTTGGTACTAACCAAAATTTAAATTTAATAATGGATGGCCAACGTTGGATATGTTTCAAAGTTGAAGATGGTATATACAGGATGAGTTATTGGTGAAAGATGTACAAAGAGATATAAGTGTGAAGAAGTAGAGTGAAGTATATGCTAAGTAGTGTGAATTTGTGTGATGTGAGTGTGAACAATTAGTGAAAAATCTAATTTCTAAGTTTTTGAATGCAGTGAGCTGAAGGTGTACTCTATCATTCATGCATGTCTGCAAGTGTTTGAGTTAATTGTGGTGGAAATATTTGTTGCATTGAGATTTTCTTCTCTTTGTAACATATCTCTTTTATCTTCTTTATATCTCTATGGAAGTGAGCTCTCTAGGTGGTTAACCCTTGTTGGACAATGAGTTTTGATTTGAATAGTTAGTCCTATTTTGGTAGTGATCCTCTTTTGGTAGTGAGCCTCTTCTGGTAGTGAGCCTTTTGTAATTGGTTTTGATATTCTCTATATTGTGAGCTAATCCTCACCATGTAGTTTATCCCTCTTTGGGTTTTCCATGTAAATATGGTGTTATTGTTTATGTTTGTTACTTTTTAGTTTCTACTTTTACACTTAATGCTTAATCATTTTAGCAGAGTAAAATATTTTTCATTGATCTATTCCTCGATGAATGTTTTAAAGGATTGGTTTTTTTACAACTAATTCACCCCCCTCTCAATTGTATTGTTTGAAAAACTATGGTATGAATTAGTTATCTCTAATATTTGGTATATTTTCTTCCTTCAATATGGTTCTTTTTGCCTCTTGAACTATCATGTTCTTCCTCTCCACAAATCTATTATGCTATGGAGTTAGGACTAGGAGCTGATAACTATCTTTTTTATCCCGTGATCTTCAAAAAAATTGATAAACTCATTTCAAGTGAACTCATGACCTCTGTCAGAACTTAATCTCTTTATTTTCAAATCCCTTTCATTCTCAACCATAGATTTAAATTCTTTAAACTTATCTAGAGCTTCTAATTTTTATTTGAGAAAGGTCACCCAAGTCATTCTAGAGTAATTATCTATTAACATCATAAAATACCTATCACCTTGAGGGTTTCTTGTTCTGGTAGGTCCACATAGGTCTGTATGCATCAAATCCTAAGGTCTTGTAGTATAATATTCCTTAGATTTGAACTTGTTCCTTGTTTTTTTTTTAGAAAAACAATATTTACAAATTATATTGATACTTGCTTTGTAATCCTTGCCATGTCTCTCACAACATTACTAGAGCTAATATTCACTAAGCTATCAAAATTGATATGAAAAATTATTTTGTGACATATACAACTTTCATTGATTTGAATCATAAAACACTTACCACCAACCTAGTTGAGTTGATAAAAATTTCCTTATATCCTTATTTCTACAAAAACCAAGGTTCCAAAGCTTCCTTTTTTTATTTCAGAACAATCATCCTGAAACACTAGATGGAATCTTCTACTACACATTTTTTTGTAAACTACAAAGATTATGCTAGAGAACCTTTATATAAAAAATGTCATTTGTATTATGTTTTCCATCAAAACTAATTAAACCTATCATATGATTTGAGCATCCACTATCAACTATAAATAAAAACCTAATATCATTGTCAATGGGATTAGGATAACTAGGGATCCCATCAAAACCTTTCTAATTGCAAAGGTCACCTATGAAATTGGTGCTCTTTGTTCTTAGTATGCCTATTTTCTCCATCTCCTCCTACTTTGTGGTTCACATTCTTATCACCAGATGAGTTATAGGTATATGCTCATTTTTATTTGTGTTCAAAGGTTTGGAGGTAGATATGGAGTGGTATATATGACATGAAGGGTTAATCTCCATTGTATGTGTAGGCTTTGATGAAGAGGGCGTAGTGTCTTATGAACTAGATACCATTCTTATCCACTCTTCAACTCATCTCTTTCATACACAACATTTCTAACCTTCTCCTCCTTCTCCTTTTCCTTCTTCTTTCTTATTTCATTATGCACCCAAGCTTCCTCTTGGAGGATATTAATTTCACCAAAAATATCATCAAGATTTGGGAGGGTAACCTTAGAATATAAAGGTATTGCTAAATCTATTAGATAATAGGCACATTTAGTGAACCCAATTAGTAGATCTGGTGGTAAAGAAGAATAATTATTTGAAGTAGGGGGAAAAGGACCACCATAAACACTATTGGTAGAAGCAACATTATGATGAATGATTCTACTTCTACTTCTTCCATGTCTAGGCCTAGATTTGTGTACGCTTACAACTGGTTTAGTTGTCACATCTTCTTCATTCTCATAATATAATACTAGCAATTTCTGCTAGCTTTCATGATTATTATAATTGTTGTGAGAGAAAATAACAGTTTTAGGAATGGGATGTAGAGTAGAATTACTTGTACTTGCATCCTTTGCTTCCATAATTGCTTGAGATTCTTTTGAAGTTCACCTTCTATATTTTCCTCTAGGTTCTTCTTCATATAAGCTCTAATATTCCTCATCTCTTCTCAACAAACTCTTCCTTTCTATTCTTCTCACTTTTTGTAACAAACTCAATACACTGACACAGAAACTCAAAGTCACCACCCAAATTGATTGGTATTTAAGAAAATATTTATGAATTTTGAACATACATGAAATAATTTGCATACAAAGAGACTCCTAAGACAAACCTTTAGCAATTCCAATGAAAATTTGACAAAGGACTACAAATACTACTTGGATCTTTATCAAAATGACTTCAAATTAACAAAAAATGGGATAAATTCATGGTTTCTCTCATGGATAGTCATAATTTATTTTTCAAAATATATGACCTTCTCCAACAATGTCCCATTTTGGTAGTCATTAATTCTTTCCATAGCCTGCTCACAAGTATCCTTTATTTTTTCATACAAACTAATATAGAATGGGTTCTTCTTCACCAAATTATTTTATGTAACAAAAATTAGTACATCCATTCTTTCTTTATTCCCATTGCTGAGGAAGTGGTACCAAAAACTAATTTTTGATGACATCCTCACTATAGAGGAAGTGGTACCAAAAACCTGATCTTCCCTTTTTCTTCGTCTCTCTATCTATAGACCCAAGTTCTCGGTTGTACAACTCCTTACAACATCCACTTTCATTCTCAAATTATGAACATAATTCCAAATTTATCATATCCTTCTTTGGAAATGACAATGAAATAAGAAAAAGGGAATTGAGGAGCAATGAGGGAAGCTTACCTTGCATCCCTAAAATTCTCCTTATCCATGGAATCCAACTACCACATGATCTCCATAAAATACAATCTATTAGAAACATAGACAAGCAAACAATGTGGGGGCACTTTGGCTCCATAAACTAGATTATAACAGTGTAATGTGTGTGCAGGTACCAATCACCCCAATTGTGATTGTGCTTGGTACCTTATTTGAATTCAGCGGGTCTCAAAAATTTCTTCATGGCTCTTGAAATCCTATAGACTAGTTTCAGACCTAGATTTTCCATAACACCAAATTTGAAACCATTGCAAAAGGCAACATAATTGCACTATGGGCAGTCCTGGTCAAAGATATGTGTCCACATCTACATAGGAAGATCAATGTCTTGCTCATCTTTCTCCCTTAGCTTCATGAATTTTCTCCATTCCTTTCGAACCATCCATAAAATCATATGCATCGGTAGAGAATAAGGGTTGAATTTTAGAGGGGGTTTCCCATCCCTCAACTCCACCAACTCCTTATGAATTTCCTTTGTGAGATAAGTTGCATAGTCAAAGGATCTTTTGGAAAAAAAAAAAATTGTATGTCAATAGCCATCACCACCAATGGTACATTCATCTTTACATCACATTTCCTAGAAAGAACTTGACAAAAACTTTAGTTTGTCTTTTTTAAGTAGTCCTCAGATTCATCACACTCAAAAGGTTCTATATCATTAGGACCAAACCATTTGTACTTCTTTCCTTGATCCCATCTTCAGTTCCTTAGCAACACATGTCTTATGTACCCCAACTTATTTTTCTCATACTCTAGGTATAATTCAGAAAAAATGATTGACACTATGGCAACATGATTCAAATTCAAAATCTCCACTATTTGGCTCCTGGATATGTCCAATAGTGGAACTTCATTCACACTATGAATAATATTTTCCTTTTGGTTGTAATTCTTTGCAATATCTAGAATCAAATCTAATTCCACAAATATATTTGGGTGATCCCACAATAATGGGTTACAATTTTTGGCCAAACTTGACATTAAAATCAGGATTTTTCACCAGACATTCATTTTCTTACACCTATAGCAGCTAAACCATTAAAGTTTTGAAGATAACTAGTTATTTGTTAGATATTTTGTGTAGATTCTAATTATATTTATTTTTTTAAATTAAAAAATAAATTGTGAATCATTTTATGTAATTTTTAATAACTTATTTTTTCTACTAATCAACATTTTTAGAAAGTGATGTTCACTTCGGCGCACATAATTTTTTTTATAGATAGCATACAATTCTGATTTTTTAAATGCAATTTTTTCACACCAATATCTAGGGGATGGATATTTTTTCATAATTTTTTGTTACATATATATTTTTTTAATTAATTTTCCAAGTCAGCGTAATTATAATTTGGATAGAGGTGTACTTCGACACGCATAACTTTTTTTGTATTCATTTGAATTAACTTATTCTTTTTTTTGGAATAAGGACATCAATACCTAGGCACATGTATTTTTTAGAATTTTTTTTCTCTATTTTTCTATTTTTTCGTATGTGTGAAATAAAGAACTTGATGTTAATTGAAAATCCTACATTCACAAGAAATAAGAAATAAATATAATAATCAAATTAAACATATTTAAAATTATACTTTTTAGGAAGCTTATAATAAGGGCTACAGGCTTACAAAGCATAAATTTTAAATGAATTCATTTGATCACTCAAAAGGTAAATCAAAAGTGGTTTTTTATCAGCATTTTGATAGGTGTAGAGGAGACTCAATTATAGGTATGGTTTAAATCTAACAAGGTTCTATCCAAGGGGGTTTGATCTAAGGGGGTTTGATCAATCCCTCTTTAATTAAAATAATTTAAATGGAACCTTTAAAGTCATAAATCATTTTATTTTCTAAAAATATGTGATTTCAGGCAAAAATCAGGATGTCCCAAAAAGTGTAACCCATTATTGTGGTAGCACCCATTTGGAACTACCAATTTTCCAATATCACATTCCTATAAGTGGCAAGTGGATGCCTAGCTCACCTTATGTTGAAAGCATACAAAAAAAATCCCACCCACTATGGGGTAATGCCACTTCTCCTACTCCCTTGGCCAAATCCATTAACTCTCCTCTCAACTGAAATTACCCTAGGAAGTGTCTCTTGAGGGTCACCCTCCATGAAATGGGAAAAATCTCTCTTTGGACCCTTCTTTTTCTTAGAAGCCTTTGAAAAATTCTGGATTTTGACCTTTGGCCTTGGCCTTAGGATTTCTAGGTTTATCCTTTTGCTTGGATGACTTGCTAGCTTGACTCATTGTGAAAAAAATTACAAAAAACTAGGGTTTCACTTGAGATTGAATTCAATAAAAAATCTGCAACTAACCCTACCCTTTTTATTTTTAGACAAGATAGGGCATATAATTCACTTTTATAATTTCAAACCCTAGGTCAAAATCTTCTCTCACCAACACCCGTGAATTCTACCCAATTCAAACTCTATTGGAAAAGTAACATAGAGAGGTAAAATTTTTACTTACCCAAAAACCCTAAGCACATTTCCTTATGAATTGGCACATTCAAGGTCTTTTTCTCTGTGTTCTCCTTCAAATTTTCACAAGGATTATAAAAAATGAGCAATTGAATCTTTTATGGCCTTCAAATTCTAGTAGATACATGATTAATGGTGTATGATGGCTCATGTGAGCGAATAGGGAGGCATATGACAATTAGCCATTCATTTTGAATTTATACCATTGATCAATTTCTTTTAAAACATGATCAACAGTTGTCCATGCTCATCGCTCAATGTTATTTTCCTTTTTTGGAGTCTTTTTGTGAATCCGCGATGTGAACACTTGGTGTGATGCCTTGTGATGATCCCACATGGTTGTCTTAAAACTTAGTTGTAAATATTTTCTACAAAGCCATCACTCATCATTGAAATGATATTCACATTTGAGGGTGAAATAGCAATGCATTAAGACTGCACAATGAAAGAAAGGTCTAAGCCTTTCATCACATATCACTAATTATTTTCCTTTGGAAAATGCTATCCACAATGCACTGCATGCATGTGATGCATTTCCAACCCTTTGATTGGGTTATTTCTTTGGTATATCTCTCTCTTATCTTCTTTCTAGTAACCCATCACAAATCACATATTTGATGTGAGTGTACGATAGTGGAACCACAATACAAAGAAGCTACATGATGTACTAACTTGAAAAAACATCCTTGAGAATATTCTTTAGTTCCTCCATTGCTCATTGCTCATTGCTCATCACTATTATGTTCCTCAGAGACAAGAATCTATTAGCAATTTGAAAGAGTAGGGTGATGGCACAAGATCAAGACACATGGAAAGATCATCACTATTTAGTGCACATCACGCAAAGCTTTGGGTGAGTAGCAAGCAATCCATGATGTGCTAAGGTGTCACGATGAACTAAGCATACTCATTGCCCATTGTGGAAATAGAATGGGTGAAGAAAGAGTGAATGTGATGCAAAGAACAACAATGATGCAAATGAAATGTTAAAACATTGCTCATCACTCAAATGGTTATATCAAGCAATTGACAATTAGTGATTCAAAGATAGCCAATGATGTGAGTGAAATAATGTATCGCTCATTGCTGAAAAAAAGTTGATGAGGAAAATCCAATCTGTGATGCACTTGAGGCTAGCGATGGGCAATCACTTTAAGTGAAGCATTTTACACACATGCTCAAAGTTGTTTTTAAAATGGGGGCCGCCTAGGTTAGCTAGGAACTATTATCATAACATTTTTAAAACATAGGTCAACCTTAGGATAAAAGGAAAATATTTTAGAACATTTGACCATGGAAAAGACTCACATAAGGCCAAAAATAAAGAATATTTCAATTAAGGTATTTTTTGATAACTCCTAGGCCTATGGGCTAGCCAACACATGGGATTAATGACTCAATTTATGACTTAGAATACTAATAACCAATAACAGTAGGTCAATAAGAGATTATACCAAAGGGCATAAAAGACTAAGGTTTAGAAATGAAAGGTTGATAAACCCTAAACCCTAAGACACAAAACTTAGCCAAAGGACCAAATAGACCAAGAAATTAACTAGGTGTGGACTTAAAAATAGTGGAACATGAGATTTTTTTAGTGTTCCACCACATCCTAAATATTTTAGACATAGAGGTAGGCATAAGTGAGAAACTATTAAGGCCTAAAACAACCAAAAAATCAAAGTTAAGTTCTTACATGACCAAATTTTTGAGGCCACAAATTTTATGCCAAAAAGAAAAAAATATGATGGTGACTACACTTAGGAGGGCCTATATCTATATGAAAATCATTATGTTATTTCTATTTTATTTATAAGTTGTAATCTATAGATAGAATTGTATGTATAAATCAGATCATATGGTTCATATAGATAATATCAATATTGGTGCAAATTTAATTTTTTATTAGATCAACTTATCAAAACTCATATCCAGTCTTGCATATTATTTGAAAAACAAGTTAGGTAATGACAATCTAAAAATATCAAAAAATCAAGAAAATATAGAAATTTAGTCTTCAATTTCTTCATATTTCATGCCAATTATATTGATATCACCCCCAAAAGGGTCAAAATTATAAGGCTCTAATGTATGCATGAGAAACCAATATGTACTAGAATGGACCAATAGCTTTATTTTAATTATGAAGGTGCAAATATATATACCAAAAAAGACCATAGTGATAATCAATCAAATCCTATCAAAAAAATCAAGAGTGTCATTTGAATAGTAATAAACATAAAATGATAATAATAGTATTGAGGGTTGATTTAGAAATGCATTAAAATATAGATTTTTATAAAGCCTCTCAAATATAATTTCTTGAACTACCAACTTACTGGCATTTGGCCTAGCCTCCCTCAGCTACACTCCTAGATTTCCAATGAATGGGAGCCGCTAATTTCTGGTAAAGTTCATATTTTCCCCATGGCTAAGAGGTTCTTTGTTGCTAAGTTTGACAATGCTCAGGATAGAAACAAAATTTTATGTGAGAATTTTTTTAGTTGGGAGGGAAAATTTCTACTGATGATTAAGCCCTGGCATTTCGATTTAAATCTAGTCTCTGAAACTTTCAATAAGATCCTGATTTGGGTTCGGCTGCCAAATCTTCCTCTCCATTTATGGAACGATCCTCTCTTGGAAGAAGTGGGTGATGCTAATGGAAATTTTTTGCTAGTGGATGATGAATCCTCTGAAATTTTGCATTCCACCTTTGCTCGCATATTGGTTGAAATGGATATTTCAAAAGGATTTCCTACTGAGATTTTACTTAAATCTCCTAAGGGTTCTTGGGTCCAATCTTTGGATTACGAAAGGATTCCCTTCCATTGTAGTCTAAGATGTTTTTAAAAAGGTCATATTGCTGCTCAATGTGGTTTTGAGAAAAAAATAATGATGGCTGCATAGTGGAGAGGTGCCTCTCTACAACATTATATGGTAGAGAAGAAAACTAAACAACACAAGAGTTTTTCCAATGTCATTGCATCGGAACCATAGGGTCTTGGGGCATCCCTCTTGAACATCTCAAATGTTGGGGTTGCTAAAGCTATACAAATTCATCTTATTGAAACCCCTAAAGAGCGAGAGATTGGGTCTCAGGCCACCTTTTCGAGTGATAGTGCTCTGACTATCATTTCTAGTGGCTTTTCTAATATGTTTGTGCTCACACGGAAGAATAATTTTGAAATCATTGAGACTGTGGCTGGAGGCATTCATCTTCAGGAAAAAAGTGTGTTGGCTTGGCAAGATAAGGCAACGCAAGAGGAAGAAGGCTAGATTACTGTTATGAGAAAGAAAGCAAAATTCTCTAGGCCTTCTTTTGACATGAATCTTCGCTCCCACAAGAGAAGTTCTAATTCTAAATCTTGACGAGCCTTGCTTGGGGGCTAGCTTTTTTGGCTGGCTACAAGCTATCTTTTTTGCAACTTTGTTTTTTTGAGTTTTTAAAGAGTTTTGGGTCCCTTCAAAACCTTGTTTTCCTTAATCAAAAACTTACCAGCATATAATTGATTTCTAAATAACCAAAATAAGCAAGTCATTATGGTGAATTTATCAAGGTATACCTTAATATTGTAAAACCCCTCCTCTTAAGGCTTACATTCCTTATAACAAAACATGTTGATTGAAACAAACAAATACATATTCTTTAGAATATAAAACATAAATCCTAAACCAAGTGTAACTCCATCAAGTTGCCTTGTAACCCTTAGAAAAGTGTATATATCAAGCTAAATTTTTGAGTTATTGGATTACCATCCCCTCGAAATCCTTAATCACATCTCCCTTGAATTATTGGATAATAATTTATTGCTCCATCAAGTTGTGTAATAACCCTTAGAAGGGTATAATTCCCCAAATCCATAGAATACCAAACTATCTAGGAAATAATCTATATTGAGTTCACCAAATATCTGCATGCCTTTAAAAGGAAGGATTAACAATATATGCATTCTTCAATCCTATCAACATCAAAAATAAAATATAAAATAACATACGTTTCTCATATAGAGCACCATCTCTAAATGAGAAGTTGGTCCCTTAAGAACATCACTAGCTCAATTTTTATAAGGCCAAGATGTGTGACTCTTTTTCTTTTAGTAGTAATGTTCAATTTTATTTGTTTTATTGCCTCGTTTGATTCTCATGTTGAGAATCAACTTCTAAATCCTTTGTGTTTGTTCTTATTCTTTAATTGAAATGGATGAAATGATATCTTCTAGTGTTTGAGAAGTTATTTGAATAAGTGTAAAAATAATATTATTATATTTTGAAGGAAAATTATTGAACAAAATAGCATTAGCATTTTCATTATCTACTAAAACATTGAACTATGCTAGTTATTTGACGAGAGACCTCAAATTTCTTATGTGATTTGACATAGTAATTCTATATTCCATTTTAAATCTAAATAGTAGAAGTTTTATGATTTTTTTTGCATTAACTATTTTTTCTCCAAATACTTTATTCAAATTATCCCCATAATAGCTTTAGAATTATCATCACTTTTATGCCATTTCAATAATTTATTTATATTTGTAAATGGTGTTTCAATCACATTTACTATTCTCCATAAATTTTTATTTATTAATTACATTTGAATTTTTATTTTCCAAATATAAAAATTAAAAATGAAATCTCCATTTTAAAAAAAATACAAACTAATACTAATCTTATCACTTCAAAAAAATTAATATCAGTTAAATATATAAAGTCTTCTTCTTTTTTAAGCATTTCCCCCAAACAAAATGGACTTTTTAAGAATCTTCGAAAAAAAAACAAAGGTACTACGATTTTTTTAATTGTTGAATGCTGGCAAGTGAAGCATTATATTGCAGGTTGCTGCAGGAGAAAATCATTTGACCAATCTGCAGCATGAAAGGACACCAAGATACCCCTGATTACTTTTTCTCCATATTTTATTTCATGTTAAGATAATTAAGGAACTTTTTTTTTTTCATGGTCATTTCTAAAAACTGGTTAAGAAAATCTTTATTTGAATTGCAAGTTGCTGCAAAAGTCATATCATTTTATATCTTTTATGGTTTAACTACAAAGTTTGTTGAATATCAAATTTGGATGTAATAACTTTTTTTCATACAACAATACATAGATAACTCTTCTTTTTGTGATTAATCTTTGTGGAGAATTTTTTCCTTTGCAACAATTGAACTGCCTTCATAATTCTCACAACTCTCCTTCTTTTAATAGCATTTCACATAAAAAATTAAGTTGTGATATTATATTGAACAAAATCAAGAGCACTACATTTCTATAGTAATAAACACAAATGATAATAATATCATTGAGAGTTGATTCAAAAAATGCATTACAATATGACTTTTATAAAACATGTCAAATAAAACTTCAAATATAATTAATTGTTAAATAACCAAAAAAACCAAGTCACTAAAGTGATTTAATTAAGATAAACCTTATTATTCCAAAAAACCCTAAATCAAAATCAAAATATGGGATTGAAAGCATTGGTTGCAGTGCTCCTTCAAGATTTGTACAGTTGGTATCTATAAACATTATTGTCTATTGATGCCGCTTTGTATACCACAGCCTGTTGTATGTGGCTTTGGATTGTCTATCTGTTATAAAAAACAAAAAATCTAAATGATAAGAATGAGCAAAAGACCAATTTATTCAAGTGCCAAAACTATTGAATAATAATCATTCCATTTTATTGAAATTTTTGAAAAAGGGAATATAGTTAGATTGGCTATCACCACTTTGTCAATGCAAGATGCATAAGCCTATTTATTTGAGCAGAGAAATTCATGAATATTATAAAAGGAAGGGTGTATGTTAGAGAAACGGTTCTGTATGATAATCTATGTGCTTGCAACATTTTCAAAATAAAGAATGTGAGTTTGAGCTTTGTCTAATCAATTGCTGGGCATTTTGCAACGACAAAAGTAATGCGGTTGTTATCTTTTTATTTTAGAAAATATTAAACTACCCGTGATTGATAAACTGGTAAAAAAACTCAAGTACACCCGAGGGCATAAGATAAGCTGAACATAGACTTAATGTAATTCCACTACTTATTTGATAATTAAACAGTCAATCAAATAACTGCCATGCTAAGTTTTGATCAAAATCTTGGTCTCAAAATGACTGAAACTTTCCTAACAATGCAGAAATATTTTCCTTTTCAATAAATAAACAAACGGATCCTGAAAAAGACTCAAACAAATTAAAGACTTTCAATTTTCTACAGTCATACATCTAATATAATAAATTAAGATAACATTGTTAATGTTAGAAAAAAGATTCACCCATGATATTGCTAGTTATCTTATTCGGAAAAGCATTTTCTACCTGACTTTCAGTATTAACATAACGATGAAATGAGATTTGTACCTTGGGTGGAAATAGTATGCTCTTAAATATTTCTATTACGCCTTCCACTGTTTCTTGCTTGAACATGGCCATCACCCTTATTTCATCTGAACTTGGCCCAGTATGGGGCATGCCCAGAGACAGCGTGCAATCTACATCACTGTTGAAATTAACAAAACTATGGCACATAGAGTTGCTGTGACTCTTCATTAGGCAGCTGATAAGGTCCTGCTCCTTCAATTCACCCATTGGATCCGCACTTACAGAACTATTGTTATTGCTATTATCCAAACTCTCACTAAGTCCAGAAACAGTTTCACAGGAACTCGCATTGAACGAATCCGGACTGCAACTATATCTTCTTTTCTTCTTCACAGATGCGCAGCAGAGCTTCAGTTCAAGCTCCGTCTCCTCCTCTTCCCAGCAATCCATATATCTGAGATACATAAACCCACTTCAGAAAAGCAGTCCTCAAATCCATAAACTGAAATCGAAATCATGAAGCAAAAAGAACAAAGACATTTTTAGATAGACCAATAAGCCACTTTGGCTAAAGCACGTTTAGAACTCTAGCTTATGATTCAAACCCAATGCTCAACTTACCTTTGTAAAAACCAGGAAGCAACAAGAATTGAAATATATGACTAGAAAGCAAACGCCTATGAACGCTAATGCTAGAAGGATTTACTTTCAAACAGGAGATGCACATATTGTAACTTCAACTTGGTACACACACATTGGAGCTATATAAACGTTAAAAACGAATCTCTAATGTCAGCTTAACTTATGCTATACGTCATTATCCTCCTCATTGACACATACGCATAAGATATATCTTTCTGGACATATACACAATATGTCTCCACTGTATCCAGTCACACCCACATCGATATTCCCAACCAACACTGCCCTTAACAACATATGCCACATAACTCTGCAAAATTTATCTATTTTAGACCAGTGCACACAGTCATATTTTAACGCTCTCTCTCTCCATGATGTATGCCCTCAACTGGGAGTGTATTTTATGCATATACACAAATATTACCTGTCAAATAAATGATTAAATGGCTATTCATCCTAAAACAGATGCTCCATGTATGAATACTAAAACAGAGAGAACTATTCTATTATGTATGAATAGCAATATCTGTCTGGCAGAAACAAAAGCCCATCCAAGACATATTTCGCTAATCCAAGGTGAGATTTTCATTGGCAAAATCAATGGAAATCCCAACTAAAAATAGCTGTCGGCATGATTCTCCACTTCCAGAGCTGAGGTGTGCAGTGTAGCAGCCAAATGTCTTTTTCTTTCGATTGTCATTGACTGATTCAGTCATATTCTTCTTCTTACTAGGATTATTATCTTCTTCATCTTTCTATTTGGAGGATTACTATGATTGGATATAGCCTTCCATAGCCAAACGCAGGGCAGAAATTGCTGACAGTTCTTCCCTGCGTTTGGCTATGGAAGGCGATACCAAATCATAGTATTCCTCTGCTTTCAGAAACGTAACAGGAGGTCTCCGTTGAATCTGACAACCCATATAAACCATTTATGAATTCATTTATTGATTTTCTGCATCCTTACGTACATAATCTTCACTATTCCAATTGATAGTGGGTGGGGATTTGAATGAAATTCGTCACCCTGAACCAGGTGTTCAAAATTATCACTTAAGATTCCAAATTATCTTTGGTTCCTTATTATCAATCAAAGCATAGAAGAATCAATAGGAATGAAGTCAAATGTTGTGGTTAAAACCATGAAATGTATCCAAATTACTGAATTTGTAATTACCCTTTATACATGTATGCATAAAGGATGTTTCGCTGTGTTGTTAAATATTCAGTAGTAATTTTGTTTCACTCTGATCAAATGAAGTTTGTAAGTTATAACAATCTGAAATCAATTTGAAACTGTATTTGGTAGACATTATGCAAATTGTGGATTTTTGTAACTGGTCTTTAGAATTTCGTTGTTTTCTTGTGTTCTTCTTAGTATGTTTTAGAAATTATATCGATCCCACTTTCTTATACAATCTCCAAAAGCTTTATTTATTTATAATATTAAACCATTTCTATTGAGGTGTTTATAGTATTTGTATCTCTCAAGTCCATTGAAACTTGAGTTAGAATGAGGAATCTCACTAAAGAGTGAATGCAACTGGAATGGGCAAAGATTGATGAGGTAAAACATATAAAAACTTGATCAACTAGAGGAATCTTGCAACCAACTTATTAATATATGATCATAACTCTATAATAATATAAATATTAATAAAAAAAAAAGATTTATAAAGCTAGATGGAGCAAATAAAGGACTCTTAAAATATAGTAAAGATAATATCTTACAAACTCACACTCACTCAATTACTAATTGGATAGGAAAAATGAATAATCTATAGCAAAAATATGCTTAGCTATATAGAATAATATGATTTTATTAAAATCAATAATTAGTAGGAAGCAGCTGTTAAAATCTACTTTACCGAGACAAAAAGTTGTGTTATTATAACTCTGACTACAAAGTGCTTTGACATAATTCTTTTCATATTATGATACACAATCTTTAGACTGATTTCCTTAACTAGGTATATTTTTCCTACATAATATTTAAATTTTGCATCTCTATTAGAAGGGAAAAATGTGCTCATGGTATATTCTACATATTAAGATTGATGAACAAAGAGCTAGGGAATAAACTCAAAAATTATTCATTCATCTTCAACATTTACAACATTACATTCTATGGCTTTTCATCCTTTTAACTACCCAAACCACTAACTACCAACTAACACATAAATAATAACTAACTAATAACTAACATCTAATAAATTAACATTAAAATATTAATTATTATTTATTACATTATTCTGTATCATGCACTAATAATTCCTAATTCCCCCATTAATGCTAACAAAGAGACTTTATTTTGGTGCTATAGTATCAATAATTAGTCTATCTTGTATTCATCCCCTTCAATGAATAAATCGGTCAGGATAATTAATTAATTAAATACAAGGTATTTAATTAATAAACCTCTTATTTCGTCTACTTATAAATAGATTCTAGATTTATTTATGTAGTTCACACTTTCTAATTCTTCTTATCTTAAGTTACATTCTTCTAATTTTAATTAAATAAACAACTTCCAATAGTTTTTTTTATTTAATTAATATCTTCTTACTAAATTTGGATAATTCCAAATTTGAATTTAGTCACATGTCTCCAACTTTTCCTCTTGCCACCTCATGAAGTGTCTCATGAATTTAAATATCCTTAATTTTTAAATTGGAATTATCCTCAACCAATTCTGAAACAAACTTTGGACACTTGGCTCTCTCCATCATTTTATTCTCTCTCACACTTGGCAAAGTGTTCTTTTTAAAGAGAACCATCTCCATGATTCCTTCTAACTTCTTCATTCTCCACCATTCATCTCTCCAGCTAAAATCTTGACCATTGGTTGTTGTCACATCACAATATGCCTTGGAAATCCTATAAATAAAACATCATTCTCTAGCAAATACATCCCATCTTTGAGAAAACTTACTCTACATAAATCATAGTAGCATTTGTGAGCTTAGCATATCATTCTAGTTTAGCATTTTGTATTTAGTTTAAAGTAATCTTACCATGGCAATTTCATGTCTAGAATCCTAACTATTGCATTACTTTTATTGCATTTTCATACAACATTTTAATTAGCCTTGCATTTCATCATAGCATCATTTTGAACACAACATCATCATAATATTAGCATCATATCATTTGCAGATCAATCATGTAAATGTAGGAATAGATTTCTTGCATTTTAGATAGCATCTCGTTTCTTGGGTTGTAATCCAAAGAGTCTAGTGCATTTACACAATCTGAGAGCACTAATGATTTGGAAGATCCTTGAGAATAAAGAACAAGGAAATGGTTTTGAGGATTAGTTTTATCAAGTTTATTTGTTATTTTGATTTCCTTAATGCAAATTTTTCATTGATTGTGTGGTTTTATTACTCTTTATTTACTTTATACAATTCACACAATACAAGTTGTAACCATTCAAATTCCTCCATCTTCTACACCAAACAATGGTTTATTATAATATTATTCTTTTGTAAGTTTTGTTCTCTTGTTCATCAGCTATTCAAAATATTTTGAATTTATATTTTTTATAAGAAATGAGAAGGATGTTACAATTTTAGTGAAATTGTGTTAAATTACTATTTTAAAATTAAAACAATATACCAAAAATAGAATGACACCTAATGAAAATATAATTTCTCCTTTTCCTAGTTTGATTATCTATCAAAGAGAACCATAATATATCCATACAAATTTTGAAGCAAATAAATATTATAATTGAAAGATAAAAAAATTCTTCTCAATCACTTTAACCTCCTACACTTTTCTACAACACCTTAGACTTTTACAATTTTGAGCATATACTTTATTTAATTTTCTTTTTCTAATTTTTTATATGAAATGAACAAAATGGAGTGAATAATATGAAAGGATTGAACAATATAGAGATAGGAGAGAAACTAGATGAAGGAATAAGATGGAGAAAGAAGATAAACCAAATGTAGATGGATGCTGAAGTTAAGAGATTTGCATGTAGTATGTATTGTGCCTCTTTTGATAAAATGAAAGAATGATATACAAATGGATTATGAATCCAATATATTTGCATGTAGTCCAAAATGCTCCTCTATTAACATAATGCAAGAATGGTGGACACATAATAATTTTGCATGTGGTCCTCATTGCATCATCATTGAGGACCTATTTGGATAAAGAAAGACAAGTGAATAGAAGGTGAATAGGAGGTCCAAGAAACCTACTTTGATACCATATTGAAAATGGGAAAGACAAAATGGACAAAGATTCAATACACAAACTAAGTAATTTATCTTCAACATTTACATCATTACATTGTATGGCTTTATAAAGCATTTTCTAACTACCCAAACTAATAACTACCAAAAGAACACATAACTAATAACTAACTAAAAACTAAGATATAATAAATTAACTTTGAGATATTAATTTATTATTTATTGCATTATTCTATGACATGCATTAATAATTCTAACACTACATTGGAAGCTAAATTGTGAATATTTAATAACTAAGTATAAATTGAGCATTGAAGTAATCTTATATCTTAAACCATAATTATAAATCTTATGAATCCTCAAAGAAACTATTAAATACATATATTTCATCTAATAAATGTAACCAAAATTAATAACATTAAACAAATATAAAAACCATAATAGCATATGTTAAGTTAATAAATACTCAATGAAGAATGAATCCAATAGTTGTTGTTTGTGTGTAAAAATGTGTGTGTTCTATGGTGTATAAATTTACAAGTATGATTTGATAAATAAGTTCCAACCTATAATGAGTTATGATACTCTGAAGTCAACTAGTAGTTAGAACCTTGAGAACTAGTGAAACATACTAATTGACCTAGTGAACAAGTATTAGTGAGATGCATTAAGTGTTCACTTACTTTTATGTGTACAATGTATGTTGAGGTCATGTCAATATTGTAAGACATGTATATAGTGTATATCCTATGTAGTAAATTTGTATGAATTTAATGATGCTTTCATCATGTACTATAAATTTGGTTGATTCAACAATTGTTAATGGATGGAATGAATAGGAAATTCATCAATAATTGGGTTCATATGACTCATTTTTATCCCATCTATCCTATTTGATAGGATTAAAGGCTAAGAATAATACTATACTTCTCTATGTCTAATATATGTTGAATAGAATTAACAATCTATTCATCTTCTTTTTTCTATAACTATCTTCATCTCTTCCATAGCATGTTTTCCAAATTGCTTCTTTTTTAGAATTCAAGAAGTACATGATTCCTAGTCTTTCTAGTTTCAAATTTTCTAATTGAGTGGTGATGAGAAATAAATAGGTTCTTATACCAATTGATGGAAAATTAAATCTCTATCTACATATGACACCAATGGATGAGATACAAGGCTTAGACTACAACAACATGAAAATATGAAAATTATATGCAAATTAGAATATTAAGTTGCCTTAATATGGAATTACCATGATTAGATCCATCTTCTTCATGATGTAAGAAAATTATCCAACATAACATGCTTATAAAAACTATCTTATGTGAACGTATAATAACAATACATAATAACAATAATAATAATAATATTATTATTATTATTATTATTATCACCATAAGATAGAAAAAATGAGGCACAAATCAGAAACATAAGAGCAACACATAACACAAGATTTATGTGGAGAAACCCTCGCAAGAAAAAGTCCGCCAAGAAGAGAGGCCAAGTATGCATTATCTTCAAATAAATGGGATTACAATACAATCACTTCCATTCTCCTCCTTTCCTCCAACATGGAAACACTTGTTCACATTTGAAAAACCTCTTTATATCTCAACCTATCCTTGTACCTTTGAAGAAATTCTACATTCAATTGTTTCTCCTCTTTTCTACATCCAAGAGGCTAAATTTATAGACAAAGAGGTCTTAAGCCCCAAAAAAGGATCCAAAAGATGAATCTTCATTCTAAATTTCTCCAACCCTTGGATTACCTCTTTGAAATGTGAGAGGAAATTGAGTTTGGCTCCAATAATTTCCTTCCAACTTAGGCTCCCAAACTTGGGAGATAAACATTATATTAAATGCAATAAATTATGGGATACAAAGAGACACATGTTGCCTCATTCCAAGCTCCCAATTGAAGAATCCAAATAGTCACTCATTTCTCCTTTTACTTATCATTTATTATCACATTATATGCATCCACATGTGGAGAAAACAATATTAGATATTTATATCCACAACTCACCTTTACTGCTACTAGTGGAACCCAATATTCCTTATGAGTATATTACAAACAATGGTAAGAATTAATATTACAAGATATTTTCCCAATATACCCTAAGTGCTTAGAGACACTTTCCAAGGATGTTGGAACCATGACACAGGATTCACAAGGCGAATGGCATCTTACTCCTAACATTCTTCCACTTGATATCAACATTGTAAATACACCCGTAGGAATAAAAAACAAGAAAAAACATCCCTTAGACAATCATGTATCATTTGAATCTTCACCATTCTCTCATTTTCCAACAAGATACCTAGAAAAGAAACCATGATAAACACCATCAAGAAAAAAATCCTTCAAATCCTCCAACACGCCACCTATGGAAGAAAAAAGGAACATGCCAAGGTGAAACATATCAACTATAATTGAAATTTGAACCAATATTTACATGGACACAAACATCAAATTCAAAGGATAACAAAGGCTTTGGGTAGCTTCCTTACTCATACCATCTGGAATAGAAACCACAACAAATTACAACTCATCATGCAAACCATACCTCAAACCATGATATACAAACCATAAATAGAACTTCATGCCATCAACATACCATCCCAAAATCTCTAATCAAGCCTTTGTATATCTATCCTTATATCTAAATAAAACATACCAATAAACAAATGACCATAAACAATGCCAACTAATAAGTCTACAGTAACACAAAGCTTTTTTTGGATATAGATAGTCCACGTTTTAGTCATCCCACTACAAGAAAGTGGGTAGCTAATCCATAACCTACATAAATTGTAGATTCAAAACTAATGAAACATAAAAACTCATCATCACATCAATAACCAACAAACTAAGAGATCAAAGAGGATAACTAAACATATATCTAGAAACTCCTATTGTATGAGTAATGTTAAACCTAAAAATAGATCAAGGCATACCAAGTCTACCTATAGTACTTGGCATAAATGATGTGGCTAACTCTATTACATAGTGTTAAGGAAACATACAATAATATTCAAATCCACAAAATATATATGCTTCAATACCTCTCTCACCACTAGTCTCCATAGCTCTCTCAAGTTATTCATGTAACTAAGGGAGAAATTCAAGTTAGTATTATAAAGCCTAAACAAACTAAATGCTAGATAAACAATGAAGCACAAAGGAGGAAAATAGCATAAAAACAAAGAACAATCTCACCAAGTCTTCAAGCCCTCCATGAATCGCCTTCATTGCACCTTCTCCATTTGGTGCAAGTAGATATTTTCCCTAAGATTTTGATGAGCAACTATGACCTATGCCAAGCCCTAAACAAATATTGAAGGATTCTATTCAAAAGCTACAAATGCAAGTATGGAAGTGTAAAATAATCCTAAAGTATGCAAAAAATAGCCAAGCATGAAAATGTCTGAAGCATGAAGTCAAGAGCATGAAGTATGTCAAATGAGGCTAAAATTTCCTTTTTATAGAAAAGCCAATTTTAGATGAAAGGCCAAGATTGAAAAATGAGAGATGCCCTAATATCAATGGTTGAGATTAAATGTGGCAACCCACAATTAGGGTTAGGGAAACATTAGGTTAAAATTTGAAATGGAGAGATGAGATTTGATTTTAAAGACTAAGTTATCTTTTTGAATTAACAATTAATTTAATTCAAATGTGGTGGGGCCATGTGATAGTAAATAATGATTTATAATTATTTACTTGGAGGGAAATTATAAAGTGGACAATTTTAAATAAATGCCTTTATTTAAAATTAGAAAAAGCCAAGGTGGATAATAATTAAACAAATCAAAGAGATTTAATTAAGTATAGAAAGACATAAATTAGAAAAAGCCATGGTGGATAATGATTAAACAAAACAAAGGGATTTATTTGATTATAGAAATACATAAATTAGAAAAATCCATGGTGGATAATAATTAAACAAATCAAAGAGATTTATTTAATTATAGAAAGACATGAGAAATTAATGATGTATTTAAATAAATAAATAAAGTTTATTTATTTAAATAATCAAGAAGAAATAGAAAGTGGACAATTTTAAATAAATGGTTTTATTTAAAATTAGAAAAAGCCAAAGTGAATAATAATTAAATAAATTATAGAAATTTATTTAATAATAGAAAGACATAGGGGCTTAACAATGTATTTAAATAAATAAATAGATAAAGTTTATTTATTTAAATAATCAAGAAGAATTAGTGGACCGGTACTAATTAAATAAATTAAGGAATTTATTTAATTATGGATGGACATAGGAAATTAGCGACATATTAAAATAAATATTATTTATTTATTTAAATAGTCAGGAGGAATAAAATATGTGAATTAATTAAATAATTGAGATTTATTTATTTAATAGTTGAATTTGGACTATAGGACATAATTAAATATTTAAATTATGTGGGGAGGATGTTTGTCAAAGAAAAATGTGGTTAGTGGGTCTAGGATATTTTTATGTGTCTACATTTTGCCCCGCTTTGTCATAATGCAGTTTATTGCATTGCGACAAAGAAAATAAGTCAAAAATATGCCCTTGTGAAAATTAGGATGATGAAGAATGATGAGAAGGTAGTTGTATGCCCCCTCGAGAGGAAAGGTGGGTTCAAAGAACATGAGTGTGCTCTCGAAATGGATGAGGAGACTAGAACACAAAGGGAAAAGAAGAAATGTTAGAGAAGAAAAGAAGAATGGTAAGATGAGAGAAGCCATCAATATTTTCCAAAGTACTAATAGATGTTGCTCGAATCATCATTGGGTGTTAAAATGATGCAAATGGAAAACAAACACCATGGTATGACATAGACTAAGGTGTGCAAGGTCATCCACTTTCCAAACAGACAGTCGCAAACAAGGAATGGCCTAACTCATACTAAGGGCTAAGTTGCCCTAGTCTTTTTGTCAAGACACACCAAAGACAACAGTCAAGAGAAAAGTAAAATAGGTCATGTTAGATGTCCTTGCACCTCTAAATCCTTCATGGGACATCCTCGAGGTAGCTAGTAACATGACCAAAAGACAAAGATAAGACAACAAAAAGATAAGACAAAATAGACCAACAGAATTAACAACCATTCAATTGTGTTTGCAAAAAATTGATTTGTTGAAAGTTGATTGCTTGACTGTTTAACAGTTGGCTAGTTTGGACGATTTGATAGTTTGACATTTTTATTATTTGATAGTGCCTATTATTAGGAAAGACACATCTTGAAAAGGAAAATGACATTTTGACAAGGTCCAAGTCCAAGGACACATCTTGGAGGGGACCACAAAGTGACGAGATTGACATTGTTTGTGGCAGTTTGACTGATTTTGGCTTGATGACTGATTGGACTATGTTGTCTGATTTTGACATAATGACCAATTGGACTATGTTGTCTTGTGGTTGAAATTTAGATGTTGATGTTCCAAATGACTTTCTGATGTTCGAGTGTGACTATGTTTGACTTATTTGACTGATGCATCTATGTTTGACTTTATTTGACTTGACAAACCTAAAAGGACTGACCAAATGTCTCGGGGGTTCATTTTAGATTGAGCCTTTCCTATGTAGCAAATGTGCGGAGACAACATAGTTTGACAATAACAAAGAATAACATGACTAACATGATGGACATTGACTCTGTTTTGGAATGTTTTAGAGTTATTTGGATGTTTTTGTGTTTTTCAGATATTTTGATTTTTTTTGGATTTTTGACATGTTTTCACTTTTTTTGGATTTTTGAAGTATTTGAATTTTTTTTTTTGACATTTTATGATTTTTATTTTTATTTTGACATTTTATGATTTTGACAAATGCATGTGAATGATTCCAAGGAAAAACATGATTGTGCCCCTAGTAAAGTTGAATACCAATCAATAGGTGATGATGATGATGATGATGATGATGATGATGATGATGATGTTGTTTTCCAACTAGATGGATTAGTCAAGCTGAATGGGATGATGGATTATACTTAGACCATTTGACAAGGGAAAAACAAGATAAGCGACAGACATGAAAGGATGATAGGAGGCTTTGGTAAAGAATGGGAGACATGAGACTGGAGGAATTGACATATGATCTTCAAGGACTATGTCGTATAGGGATAATGAGGCTATGAAAATAATGACATGATATCTCACGAATAGTATATGTCCAAAGGATAGACATGTCAAGAGTTTTCCCAGAACATCATTTATGTTTGTACCTCAGTTGATGGCAAGATCAATGGATGGAAATGCCAAGGCTCTGATGGATAGATGGAAATGTCATGAGGAAAATGTCATGGGAAGAGTATGAGAGATGAGACGACTTGCCCTCAAGTGTAATGGTCCACATAGATATTTATTTTACACATGACACCTGTTTTCTAGGTTTTCATCATGGTACTTATCCAAAGCACCATAAAAATCATTTTCACTATTGGACGAAATTTTCTCCTTACTATTTTCTTGACTTTTTTTTTCTATTGTTGATTTTCCTAGATGGCCTTGATGTTTTAACTGATCACTGAATGTCCTGAATCCACTACTGGTGCTGATGTAGAAACTGGTGCCATGATATGCCAATAATTACCGTTATGAAACATTTTCCTTATTAGGATCATAACGCTTGTATATAACTAATCGATGTCATTGTGATCCTTTATGATACTCGATTTGGCCTTATCAGAATATGCACATTGCAATAGAGTGCCATGAGAGTCCTCAGGATAAAGAGTTGCTACCAAGATGTGATGGATTTGTGAATTATGTGTTTTAGAATTTAGGCGTGGTGTAGGATTATGATGGAAGATGGTAGATGTGGAATGGTTGTTTGGACCCTTAGGTGAAGCACTTTTTATTTTCCAAACTTGGGAGGGTGGGTGATGGAGTTTGGAATTTTGATTAAGATAGTGTTTGGAACCAATACTTTAAGATTCCTTCCTTGATGACCATTTCGAAGGAGGTGGAAATTTATTATATGTTCGAGTCTTGTTTTCTTGTGGCTCCACATTTTGATTGATTTTTGGGTATGGAATATTTTCTTTGCTTAATCCATTTTTTTTGGGATCCATTTTAACTTCATTTCTCCACTTGAATTTTTGTCTGATTCAATGGCCTTTGAAATTTGATTTTGAGCTTTTGATTTGTAAGTCTTTTGTTTTTGTTGGTTCCAAATGGAAGGTTTAAGATATTGGGAATGTCAGTTTATGGCGTGGATGGAAGAATAGTTGACAACAACCTTATGACAAGGATTACTCATGGTCTTTATTTTGATGTTTGTATAGGATAAAGTTTCCCTTAATATTGAGGAGGTATCACTAACACTTTGATTTTCTCACTGAGGAATAGCCAAGACCTTGATGTCTGTATTTTTCCTAAAACGGTATTGGTTCTAGAATTCCTTGCTCATGTATGCCTATTCCTTTTCCTTGATATTGCATGCTCTGATAGATTCTGTTTGCGATGGGGTATTTTTCATTATGGAAGCAAGATGCAAACCCATCATTGTGTATGTGGACACTATTACTTGGAATATTCTCATCTACAAGAAAGCCTACTCTGACAAAGATAAGTGACCCTAGTTAATAAGATGTTGTTGCTTTATGGACATGTTGGATATATTTTCGCTTGCCATCTTTGGTCTGATTTTGTGACATATCAAATTCAGATGATTCTACTAGTACTTCAAATTCAATGTCGAAACTGTCTTTATGGTCGGTGTCATAGAGTCCAGTGAATTCAACTATAGCTGGATCATTTGCAAATATGTCTAGAGTAGGAGCTTGTTTAAGAGTAAGATCATCTAAGTGTCCCATGGAGGAAATTATCTCATTTTGGAAAGTGTCAATATTCAGAGCTTGGATAGGGTTGTCTTCAAGTGTTTGATCATGAATTGTATAAAGGTCAAGGAGTGGATCATTTTGGGTTTCTTTATCAATGGTAGTCTCTTGGTCAAAGGAGGGTTCGTCTTAGATGACATGATTGGGAATGGAATCTTCATCAATGATAGGTGTGTTTTGAATGCCATGATTATCTAGGACTTCTTGGATGGACTTAAAGATGGGGTCATGGGATAGACTACTTTGATCTTGACGTGAAGGTGATGCCATGATGTCATGCTTTGGGTTTTAATCTTGACATATATTCTCAAGTTTATTAAAGGGGATGTGATTTTGAACAATAATAGAATTTTCATGACTAAATGTGTATTGAGATGAAGTGTCTTGGAAAGGATTAGTGGAAAAATGACTAGGATAGGACGTGGAGGCTTGGAAGGGACTAGTGAATGGTTGGTTTCCCTTGTCAAGGTTAGGATAAGCTGATGTTTGTTGTGACTTAATGGCATGGAATGTACTAAGGGACTCTTGATAGTGAGGGTAGATGGTTGAATGACTAGGACTTATGGATTGTTGGTAGGAAGGATATTGGTAT
This sequence comes from Sequoia sempervirens, assembly GCA_007258455.2. Lineage (NCBI taxonomy): Eukaryota > Viridiplantae > Streptophyta > Pinopsida > Cupressales > Cupressaceae > Sequoia > Sequoia sempervirens. The sequence continues at coordinate 304,346 of VDFB02210504.1, read as the reverse complement.
TTGGATTGGATGAATTATCTTTTGAAGTCTATGACTTTTTGGTATCAACCATTGCGAAGTAACTGGTATTCAACTTGAGTAGCAAGCATATCAAGGTGAATGGAAGACATGATAGTGAAGTCTAGAGAATGACAATGCAAAGGTATGACTATTGTTAAGACCAAATGACAAGCCTAAAGGTGCAAAATTTTCTTGATTTTCAGATAGAGATGATCGAGGAAAATGCCTAGAGACAAACTAAAAGTGTTTACTCTTGGATTGGGACAGTGACAGTGATTTTTCTTAATTATAGGAAAATGTGTCATTTTAGGTATCAAATGCATCACAAAATCTTGAATATGTTTCAGTTTCAACACATGCGATTTTAGGCCTAAAATGTGATTCAAAATGTCAAGTGTCTTGTTCTAGACAACAAATGCGTTTCAGTTCAAGGAGATGTGTGGTATAAGACAATAGATGCATTCAACAGGTTGATTGCATTGTTCAGTGTGTTAGATGAATTTTTTAGTGTAGGTAGATGTGTTGTTTAAGACAACAATTGCGTTGTGAGAAATTAGATGCATTGTTTAAGGAAGTAATTGCATTGCAAGAAAGCATATGTGTTTTTCTATTTGTCAAATATGGCTTTGTAGGTCAAATGCATTGTGCAGAGTCTCGAATGTGATTCAAAATTTTGAATGTGTTGCATAGGGTAGCAAATGTGTTGTAGTATGAATAAAATTATGGTGTATTTGCAATTTTGGTAGATTTTGACAATTGTTTTAGTTTGGTTGTATTTTTCCAGATTTGTGAAGGATGTTTATTTTTTCATTGTTTCAGAAAACACTTGGAAAACACATGGTTTTGTCTTTGAATGTTGAAAACAAGCACAATGAATACAAGCACAATCCTAGGTTTGGCAAGGACTATATTCACTAGATTCCATGCGGGTTTCCCTAACAGAACTTATTCTTAGTGGGTGACTTAGAAGCTTGGCCACAATGGCTCCCCCTTACATTGCACTCACTTCTCAGGTCAACCAAGCTTCGAGCCCTCATAAATATCCCATGACAGGCTCTTCACCTCTACTAAGAACTGGGAGAATGTGGATGCCTTGGGAACAACCGTTGTTGCACCAACGAATACAAAGGGTTTTTGGAAACTACACAAAAGGTTCTAAATTTAGGCACCCATTCAAGTGGCAACACATGAGGCAATATTAGCTCTAATGAGGAGGAATCCCAGCCTGTAGAGGTTATGTTCCATAGGGTTTATGGGGATTCACTTGTCTGTGTGACACATCCACAATCATAATCCTAAGTTTTTCATTAGGATTCACATTTGTATGTACCAGTCGAGGAGTAGCTCGGCTAAAGAGCTTCATTGCTGGTTTGAGTCACCTTGGGGTGAGTACTTTTTCCCACCAAGGAAAGCCCAATTCCTAGAGTCAATAATAGTTTCTCTTGCACTAAGGATCATACAAGTGCGCAAGGGGAGAGGATACTTCTATTATTGAATCGAGGTTACACAAATTGAAAAAACTTGTTCATTTTAATGTCCAAATTTATTGTGAGACAAACACATCAAACACTTTTTTTCATTTTAAACCCAACTTAATGTGAGACAAACAATGTTCATTTTAAGCCAATGTCATGAAAATACATGTAAATTTTAGCCTTGATGAGTTTCAATGCAATATTGTGTTCATTTTAAGCCCATGAGTGAATGCATGTTCATTTTAAACCCATGAAATGTAAATGTAAGTTGTAGATTGCAAGTTGTAGATTGTTTGTTTGTTTGATTTAGAATTGTAAAAAGAGATAAAAACAAATCAACAAAAAAAGGTTAGACTCCTCTTCCAGCTTGCCACATGTTGTAAACAACCAGATTAGTAACCCCAAAATATCTAACCTATTAAGCTGAAAGAAGAAATCTAGAAATTTTGTAAAAACCTAAAAATAATATTTTACCAGGAAAATGTGTCATTCTACAAATCAAATGCATCACAAACTAAAAACAAGATTTACCAGGTAGATGTGTCATTTTGTAGAGCAAATACATCAGACCTTCGTATGCATCATTCAGACCCACAGATGCATTTCAACAGAGCGAATGCATCGTTTGGGATAGCAAATGTGGCTCGAGACTATGGATGCCTCATTCTATAGACCGAATGCATCACGATGTAGTGATTGCGACTTAGGAAGTTGCAGATGGGGCGTTCTATACCTGTACCTACAAAAAGTGATGAAAAATTCGTACGAAAATCTACAAAAATGCATTTTTCACGTCAAGTTCACCAATGTAACTAAGGGAAAAATTCAGGTTCGTATTATAAAGCCTAAGCAAACTAAACCCTAGCTATAAAATGAAGCACAAAGGATGAAAATAGCATGAAAAAAAAGAGAACAATCTCACCAAGTCTTCAAGCCCTCCATAACTCACCTTCATTGCACCTTCTCCATTTGCTGCAAGTAGATATTTTCCCTAAGATTTTGATGAGGAACTATGACCTATGACAATCCCTAAATAAATATTGAAGGATTCTATTCAAAAGCTACAAATGCAAGTATGCAAGTGTACAATAAGCCTAAAGTATGTGAAAAATAGCCAAGCATGAAAATGTCTGAAACATTAAGTCAAGAGCATGAAGTATGTCAAATGAGGCTAAAATTGTCTTTTTATAGAATAGCCAATTTTAGATCAAAGGCAAAGATTGAAAAATGAGAGATGCCCTAAGATCAATGGCTGAGATTAAATGTGACAACCCACAATTAGGGTTAGGGCAACATTAGTTTAAAATTTGAAATGGAGGGCTAAGATTTGATTTTAAAGACTAGGTTGTCTTTTTGAATTAAAAATTAATTTAATTCAAAAGTGGTGGGGCCATGTGATAGTAAATAATGATTTTTAATTATTTACTTGGAGGGAAATTAAAAAGTGGACAATTATAAATAAATGCCTTTATTTAAAATTAGAAAAAGCCAAGGTGGATAATAATTAAACAAATCAAAGAGATTTATTTAATTATAGAAAGATATATATTAGAAAAAGCTATGGTAGATAATAATTAAGCAAATCAAATAGATTTGTTTAATTATAGAAAGACATAAATTAGAAAAAGCCATGGTGGATAATAATTAAACAAATCAAAGAGATTTATTTAATTATAGAAAGACATGAGAAATTAATGACGTATTTAAATAAATAAATATTAAAGTTTATTTATTTAAATAATAAAGAAGAAATAGAAAGTGGAAAATTTTAAATAAATGATTTTATTTAAAATTAGAAAAATCCAAGTGAATAATAATTAAATAAATTATAGAAATTTATTTAATAATAGAAAGACATAGGGGCTTAACGATGTATTTAAATAAATAAATAGATAAAGTTTATTTATTTAAATAATCAAGAAGAATTAGTGGACCGGTACTAATTAAATAAATTAAGGAATTTATTTAATTATGGATGGACATAGGAAATTAGCAGCGTATTTAAAATAAATATTATTTATTTATTTAAATAGTTAGGAGGAATAAAAGATGTAAATTAATTAAATAATTGAGATTTATTTAATTAATAGTTCAATTTGGACTATAGGACATAATTAAATATTTTAATTATATGAGAAGGATGTTTGTCATAGAAAAATGTGGTTAGTGGGTCTAGGATATTTTTATGTTTCTACATTTTTGCCCTCTTTGTCATAATGTAGTTTACCACACTGTGACAAAGAAAATAAGTCAAAAATATGCCCCAATGAAAAATAGGATGAGGAAAAATGATGAGGAGGTAGTGGTATGCCCCCTGAAGAACACAGGCGGGTTCAGAGAACTCGAGTGTACTCTTAAAATGGACGAGGAGACTAGAAGATGAAGGGAAAATAAGAAATGTTAGAGTGGAAAAGACGAATGGTAAGACAAGAGAGAAGCCTTCAATATTTGTCAAAGTACTAATAGATGTTTCTTGAATCATCATTGGGTGTTAAAATGACACAAATGGACAAAAAGCACCATGGTATGACATAGACCAAGGTGTGCAAGGTCATCCACTTTCCAAACAAATAGTCACAAAAAAGGAATTTCCTAACTCATACTAAGGGCTAAGTTGCCCCAGTCTTTTTGTCAAGACACATCAAAAACAACAATCAAGAGAAAAATAAAATATGTTGAATGAGACATCCTCACACCTCTAAATTCTTCATGGGACATCCTTGAGGTAGCTAGTAACATGACCAAAAGACAAAGATAAGACAACAAAAGTTGATTGCTTGACTGTTTGATAGTTTGACATTTTGATTATTTCACAGTGTCTATCGTTAGGAAGGACACATCCTGAAAAGGAAAATGACATTTTGACAAGGTCCAAGTGCAAGGACACATCTTGGAGGGGACCACAAAGTAACGAGATTGACATTGTTTGTGGCAGTTTGACTTATTTTGGTTGGATGACTGATTGGACTATGTTGTCTAATTTTGACTTAATGACCAATTGGACTATGTTGTCTTGTGGTTGGAAATTTAGATGTTGAGATTTCAAATGACTGTCTGGTGTTCGAGTGTGACTATGTCTGACTTATTTGACTGATACGACTATGTTTGATTGTATTTGACTTGACAAACCTAAAAGGATTGACCAAATGTCTCAAGGGTTCATTTTAGATTGAGCCTTGCCTACGTAACAAATGCGCAGAGACAACATAGTTTGATAATGACAAAGAATGACATGGCTGACGTGACAGAATTTAACTTTTTTTTGGAATGTTTGAGAGTTATTTGGATGTTTTTTTGTTTTTTGGATATTTTGATTTTTTTTGGATTTTTGACACATTTTCACTTTCTTTTTTTTACGTATTTTAATTTTTTTGGATTTTTAAAATTTTATGATTTTGACAAATGCATGTGAATGATGCCAAGGAAAGTCATGATTGTGCCCCTATTCAAGCTAAATAACATTTGACAGGTGATGATGATGATGATGACATTGTTTGACAAATGGATGGATTAGTCAAGCTAAATGGGATGATGGAGTATACTTAGACCATTTGACAAGGGAAAACCAAGATAAACGACATAAATTAAAGGATGATAGGTGGATTTGGTAAAGAATGGGAGACATGAGACTGAAGGAATTGACATATGATCTTCAAGGACTATGTTGCATAGGGATAATGAGGCTATGAAAATAATGACAAGATATCTCATGAATAGTATATGTCCAAAGGATAGACATGTCAAGAGTTTTCCCAAAACATCATTTATGTTTGTACCTCAATCATTGGAAAGATCAATGGATGGAAATGCCAAGACTCCAATGGATAGATGGAAATTTCATAAGGAAAATGTCATGGGAAGAGTATGGGAGATGCGATGAATTTCCCCAAAGTCTAATGGTCCACATAGATATTTATTTTATGCATGATGCCTGTTTTGTAGGTTTTCATCATGGTACTTATCCAAAGCGCCATAAAAATGGTTTTCACTATTAGACAAAATTTTTCTCTTTACTATTTTCTTGACTTTGTTTTTTTTTGTATTTTTGATATTTCAAGATGGCCTTGATGTTTTCGTTGACCACTGAATGTCTTGAATCCACTACTAGTGCTGATGTAGAAATAGGTATCGTGATATGCCAATAATGACCTTTATGAAGTAGTTTCCCTGTCAGGATCATAGTTCTTGTATACAAATGATCGATGTCATTGTGATCCTTTATGATACTAGAGTTGTCCTTATCAGAATGCGCACATCGTAATAGAGTTCCATGAGATTCCTTATGATAAATAGTTGTTGCCAAGATGCAATTGATTTGTGAAGTATGTGTTTTAGACTTTAGGCGTGATGTAGGATTCTGATGGAAGATGGTAGATGTGGGATGGTTGTTTGGATGTTTGGATGACGTACATTTTATTTTCCAAACTTGGGGGGTGGGTGACGGAGTTTGGAATTTTGATTAGGATAGTGTTTGGAACCAACACTTTTAGATGCCTTGCTTGATGACCATTTCAAAGGAGGTCGATATTTATTATATGTTGGAGTTCTCTTTTCTTGTGGCTCCACATTTTGATTGATTTCTTGGTTTGGAATATTTTCTTTGCTTAATCCATTTTTCTTTAGGATCCATTTTAACTTCATTTCTCCACTTAGATTTTTGTCTGATTCAATGGCCTTTGAAATTTGATTTATAAGTATTTTGTTTTTGTCAGTTCCAAATGGAAGGTTTAATATATTGGGAATGAAATTTTATGGCGTGGATGGAAGGATAGTTGGCAACAACCTTATGACAAGGATTACTGATGGCCCTTATTTTGATGTTTGTATTAGATAAAGTCACCCCCAATATCGAGGAGTTATCACTAACAACATTTGATTCGATGAATGAGGAATAGCCAAGACCTTGATGTTTGTAATTTGCTTGAAGCGATATTGGTTCTAGAATTCCTTGCTCATGTATGCCTAGTCATTTTCCTTGATATTGCATGCTTTGACAGATTCTGCTTGCGATGGGGTATTTGTCATTATGAAAGCAAGATGCAAACCCATAATTGTGTATGTGGAAACTGTTACTTGGAATATTCTAGTATGTAAGAAAGCCTACTTTGACAAAGACAAACCACCCTAGTTGATAAGATGTTGCTTTATTGAAATTTTGGATATATTTCTGATTGACATCTTTGGTATGATTTTGTGACATATCAAATTTAGATGATTCTACTAATACTTCCAAGTCAATGTCAAAATCATATTTATGGTCGGTGTCATAGAATCCAATGAATTTAGCTATAGTCGGATCATTTGCAAATATGTATAGATTAGTAGACTCTTGTTTTAGAGGAATATCATCTACGTGTCTTATGGAAGCAATTGTCTTATTTTGGAAAGTGTCAATATTCAGAGCTTGGATAGGGTTGTCTTCAAGTGTTTGATCATGAATGGCATAAAGGTCAAGGAGTGGATCATTTTGGGTTTCTTTATCAATGGTAGTTTCTTGGTCAAAAGAGGGTTAATATTGGATGACATGAATGGGAATGGAATCTTGATCAAGGATAGGTATATTTTGAATGCCATGATTATCTAGAAGGACTTCTTGGATGGGCTTAAAGATGGGGTCATGGGATGGACTACTTTGATCTTTACATGAAGGTGATGCTATGATGTCATGCTTTGGGTTTTCATCTTGACATATATCCTCAAGTTTATTAAAGGGGATGTGATTTTGGACAATAATAGAATTTTCATGACTAAATGTGTATTGAGATGAAGTGTTTCGGAAAGGATTAGTGGATGAATGACTAGGATATTACGTGGAGGCTTGGAAGGGGTTGAGGGGAGAAAAACTAGCATAGGATGTAGAGCCTTGGAATGGACTAGCGGATGGAGGACTAGGATAGGACATGGAGGCTTGGAAGGAATTAGTGGATGGTTGGTTTCCCTTGTCAAGGTTAGGATAAGCGGATGTTTGTTGTGACTTAATGACATGGAATGTACTAAGGGACTCTTGATAGTGAGGGTAGATGGTTGAATGACTAGGACTTATGGATTCATGGTAGGAAAGATATATTGGTATCTGGATTGGATGGATTGTCTTTTGAAGCCTACGACTTATTGGTATTGACCATTATGGAGTAACTGGTATTCAACTTGACTAGAAAGCATATCAAGGTGAATGGAAGACATGATAGTGAAGGCTAGAGAATGACAATGTAAAGGTATGACTATTGTTAAGACCAAATGACAAACCTAACGATGTAAAATTTTCCTAATTTTTGGATAGAGATAACCGAGGAAAATGCCTAGAGATAGACTGAAAGTGTTTAGTCCCGAATTGGGATAGTGATAGTGATTTTTCAAAATTATAGGAAAATGTGTCATTATAGGTATCAAATGCATCATAAACTCTCAAATATGTTTTAGTTTCATCACATGTGTTGTTTTAGGCCTCAAATGTGATTCAAAATGTCAAGTGTGTTGTTCTAGACAATAAATGTGTTTCATATCAGGGAGATGTGTGGTATAAGACAAAAATTGTAGTTCAACAGGTCAATTGCATTATTCAATGTGTCAGATGTATTTTTTTAGTGCAGGAAGATGTGTTATTTATGACAGCAATTGTTTCGCAAGAAATCAAATGCATTTTTTAAGGAAGCAATTATGTTGCAAGAAAGCATATGTGTTTTTTTGTTTGTCAAATAAGGCTTTGCAGGTCAAATACATTATGCAAATTCTTGAATGCAATTCAAAATGTTGAATGTGTTGCATAGGGTAGCAAATGTGTTGCAGTGTGAATAAAAGTCTAGTTTCTTTGCAATTTTGGTTGAGTTTGACAATTATTTCAGTTTGGCTTTATTTTTCCATATTTTTGAATTTTTAGGCCCACCTAGTGGACTTTGGCTTGATTTTCCCTAGATTTAATGTTGTAATGTGATCAACACATTCACATTAGGTCTTGGACCCTTGAGAATCATTAAGACTTCTAGGATGTCTTGTAAAAGTGTTGTGAAGTGTTGTAACCCACCTTCACACTTTTCTAGAACCCTTTCATTATAATTCACTTAAATAACCCATTTTTATCACTTACCAAGTTGTATTTCAAAGTGTTGTAAATATGTGTAACAAACTCTCACACTTTTCTAGACTTGTCGTCACTAAATTGACCCTTTCTTATGTTTAAATGACCCCTTAATGCACTTTCTGGCCATATGTAAGTGTATTTTTGAGAATATTCCCATTAAACAACATTAAATACACTTCAATCCCTGACACCTAGTAAAATTTCCCTGGTGGGACCAAGTCGCCACCTAGGGCAACTTAGTCCCACTTGGCACAAAAATCAAAATAATTTTAATTTTCTGGTGGGATTTTATTCTCTTACCCTTGAGGTTGGCTTGTGATGTGTTATTGTTGGGAAATATTAGAAAATCAAGTATAAATAAAAGGTTTTTCTCTCGTTTTGACCCCCATTCATTCATTCATCTAATCTTTCAAGCAATCATGAAGCATTCAAGCACTCTAAGCATCATCAAGTCATCCATTAGAGCACTTCATTGCATATCTTCATATTTCAACATCAAGGGTTTGGTGAGTTTGTGACATTGCATGTTTTTTATTCATCATTCTCTTCTTATTTCATTTCATTTCATACTTGGTTTGATTACCAAATTAGGGTTTGACCAAGGCAAACCCCTATACTCTAACCCTTAACCCTTTTCCCCCTCTTTGCATGTGTGTTTTCAGGTCTTATATACATATTTATCAATGAAAAAGGTGTTAAAAAGGTGTTTTCAATCCATAAAATTCAACAAAGCCCTAATTGAAGATTGGAGACCCTTTTCAGCCCATTTTCTATAGAATTTGGACTGAACACCTGTCAAAAAAGGAAGTGTAGACCGAAAGCTATAAAATCCTATCCCAAATTTTCCAAGATTCCCAGGTGGACTAAATCTCCATCTATAGTGAATTAGTCCCACTTCCAGGCCTGAAAAGTGGTTTTTGTATTTCTGAGTACCCATTTGGAAGATTCTTGTTTCGGCGGATTTTCCCTGAAACTAGACTAAGTCACCCAACTTGGTGTAAGTGTCCCAGTCATCATTTCCAATCAACTATGTAGGATTCTAGAGCCTCTCTGCATCAGAATTCATATTCCAGGTGCACCTCTCCAATCTTGTTTAATTTTATCATCATTTGTAGTTGCATTCTTAGGTCTTTTTGCATACATCACTATGTTTTCCATCACTTTGTATTTTTGAGGTTTAGCATCAATAATCACCTTTCTTTTTTAGTTTAGTGCATTAATACATTGTATTTATGCATATTGCATCCATCCTTGCATTAATTTTGAATGTGTACATTACATTTTGGCCCATCTTTCTCCTTTTAGGTGAAAAACCCTAGAAGTGCTAGAAAGCCATTTGGAAGCCAAAATATTTGTTCACATTTTGGTGAACCTGACTTTTTAGCACTTTATTTCTGATTTCAATTTCATTTTCATCCTATATTTAACTTGTATTAGCATTGAATTAGGTGTTGCATTGTTTAAATTTGCATCCTAGTGTTTTAAAAATTGCATTAGTGAAAATATCATATAGCTTGCATTTTTGCATCATATTTCATTGACAAACAACAAAATTTTGCATTTTCATACTATATATAGTTCCATCTGTGCATATGAAAAACATCAAATTACATTTAAAATTTCTATAAAAAAAAAAAAACATCACTACAACTAATTCGCCACCCTGGGCGACTTAGTCCTTCTGCACATTTTGTATTGTAATTTCTAGCATTTTCTGCACATTTTCCCCATTTCTATTTTTTGTTATTGCATTACTTTTACAACTTATAGAATTGTAGTTATTCACATTTTATTGATCTTAGTTTACTTTACATTTCAATCCACCTGCATTTAGAGACATTTACATGAGTGTTTGGTGTCCTATTGATAATACCTTAGTGAGAAGAAGCTCAAGACTCATGTTATCCCACGATAATACACTCGTTGTAGATCTTGGATTTTATAACTTTTCCACTCCTAGTATTACAGCTAGTACACTAGGCATGGACCCTACCTTTAGCAATGCTTTTCCTTCCCATAACATGCAAGTTCACACACAAAATGATCACATCCCGCAAGACAAAATCATTAACATGCATGAAGATTTAGCACATCTGCATCAAACATGTGTCTTAAAAACATTTCAACCACCACAATTGCTACTATAGACAACATCCATCATTTTCTTGAATGTAACGAAGGATTAGACATTATGAAACAAATTGTTTAGATATACCATAAACATATTCCTTCTACCTCTAGTACATCTCAACCAACAAACACTGTGGCTATTCAAGAAGGACCTAATAGTCCCCCTTCAATAGTAGCATCCATACCCACCTACACCACTTGCCAAGTTGCAACAGTCATGCAATATGTTAGTAATGTGATACCTTCCTCGACTATTCCTACTATAGACATCTAAATTTGATCGCTCCCATACAATCAAATTGACCTCTTTATTCATCCATTTTGTCAATATAAATTTATTTAATTAATATTACACTTTCTTCCTAAAGTCCTTAAAGTATTTAATTTAACAATTAAATGCTTTACCTTACATCTTTTTCCTCTCTAAATTAAATAAATACACCAATTTATTTAATTTATTCATTTAACCTTTTTGAATAAAATCAATTTTAAATTCTTCTTTTTTCTCTCTCCTTGTCACATCCTCCATAATCATTTTTTAATTTGGATTAATTTAATTAATTCATGATTAGGATGTGCATCCTCTTAACCAAGGATTAATGTCACATCCTCCTACATTTTCCACTTGCTTCTAATCTTTCATTAACTTATCCTAATCATGTATTTGCACAACCTTAATCAATTTCATTAGCCACATTTAGCATCCCTTTTTAGTCAACCTTTCCATTTACCTTTCTTAGCATTGACCCTTTTTCCCATGTGAATTTTTAATTCACATTTATTTATCCTAGGTCCCTCTCTTCCCCATGTGAATTTTTAATTCATGTTTTATCCTTCCAAGACTTACCTTATCCTCATGCAACTTCTAGAACATTTGACTTGTCACCTCACTCACATGTGACAAATTCCCACCTTTTTGAGGAAATCTTCTTATCCCCCAAGGTACTTGTCCTTCCTCCATATCATGTACCTCCCTTCCACCTCACTTCTGCATCATCTTATCCTAGGCCATGTCACATTCACATGTCAAGATGCGAGGGCTTGTGAGTCCTCAACTCACCATAGCCCTACATTTTGACCTTGATGGCTCAATCTCAACCATTGAATTCTCTAGAGAATTCAAATTTCTCTATAAATACCCCCTCTTCTAAGGAATTTTCAACACTGAGTCATTTTAGCATCCTTATACTATCATTTTGAGCACCCAATTCATAGGTATTTTCACTCATATAGCCAAGCCAATCTAGCCATTTTCATTTGTATCCCATCACTTGGTCAATCTTGCATTTAGTTATTTTCTTAGCCATCCAAGGAGCATACAAGATTACATTCACAAGGGACAACCAAGGGATTCATCAACATGGAAAAGGTATAAGCAATTGCATTATTTCATCTATTTTCTTTGTGTTAACAATCCCTTAGGCTAATATTTGAGGTGTCTTTTTTATTTTTCCTTATTGCATTATAGATTTGTTGGCATATATAGGATAGATAAAAAGTTTAGGATCACATTTTTGACATGCTCGATGGGACCCACAAACAAGTTCCTCTGTTTTACATTTGTTGTTGTTGAGATTGTTTGCAAGTATAGGTCATAGAGGGGTGACTATGCCCTCCTAGTCACTACACAGGGGTGACTACACCCTCTTGTACACTGCAGAGGGGTGAATGTACCCTTGGGTTCATTATAGAGGGGCAACTGCACCCTTTGGTTCACTACAGAAGGGCGACTGTGCCCTTTGGTTCATTGTAGAAGTGCAACTGCGCCCTCCATTTGACTGTAGAAGGGCAACTATGTCCCAATTTAATATTCTATTTCTAACAAGTTTTTTGTAGAGGGGTGGATATGCCCTAACTAGTTTCTAACAATTTTGCTACAGAGGAGTAGATATTCCCTAACCAATATTTTGTTTCTAGCAAGTTTGTTGTAGAGAGGCAGATACGCCCTAACCAATATTTTGTTTCTAATAAGTTTGGTGTAGAGGGGTGGATACGCCCTAGCCAATATTCTATTTCTAATAAGTTTACTGTAGAGGGGCAGATACACTCTAACCAATATTATGTTTCTAAAAAGTTTGCTGTGGAGGGGCAGATATTCCCTAACCCATATTTTATTTCTTACAAGTTTGCTGTAGAGGGGCGGATATGACCTAACCAATATTCTGTTTCTAACAAGTTTGCTATAGAGGGGTGGATACGCCCTAACCGATATTCTGCTTCTAACAAATTTTTTGTAGAGGGGCGGGTACACCCTTATCTATATTTTGTTTTTAACTAGTTTGCCACAGAGGGGTAGATACAGCCTAATCTAAGAATTGTTTTTGACTTTTTGTTGCACCGAGGCAAATTTTCCCTCCTGGTTATTGTAGTGGGGCAGATTTTCCCACTTGGTTACTACAGTGGGGTGTATTTTTCCTCTAGGTTACTATAGTGGGGCGGATACACCCGAAAACAACATGTTTTGGGAGGTAAAACAATCATTTTAGCTTAGTTTTTACTCCATTTTTTTGTTTCTTTTCGATTCTAACCCCCTAACATTGTTTGTTGCATGGATATTGGAATTTTTTCTAACATTTTTCAGCACATTCTTGTGTAATTGGCAAAAGAAAAGAAGGATAAAATAATTAACATTTTCTTGTGGGACCTTTTGTTTGCATAGACTTCCAAAGCTATCCTTGTTGTTTTTAGTTAATCTAGGAACATAGTTTAATTAGGGAAAGTAATATCCATTGATTACTGTGTCTGTCATTTTTTTTTACCCAAAGGGGGCATTAGTTTTTTTTCACTTTCCCCTTGCACTTTGTGTGAGCCTGGGGAGTAGTTGGAAACAATTAGTGCCTTCTTTCTAGTGGGACCTGCTTGGAGATTTCACCACCCCAAGGGATGATTCCAACCATGTGTACAAGTGGGGTATATAAAGGGGAGGGAGTGAAAGTTGTACCTCAATCCAGTCATGTCATAATTCATGGAGCATCAAAGCTAGGGTGATACCTAGATAGACATGAAGAGTTGGTCTGAGCCCTTCAGTATCTCGCTGGAGTTCTAGACTCACACTTGTGATGAACTGGTATTCACAGTTGTGCCTTATGTACTGAGAGTATATCGAGGATTCCCTAGACACCTTGTGCATCCTAGATTAAGACCTTTATTGGCCATACCCCCAACACTAATTGTAGGATTGTGCTTCTTTGAAATTTTTTTCTTGTGAGAAACCAGTAAATTTTTTTGACAATTTGGCCTTATTGTTGTCATTTTAAGTCCTTTCCCTAGTCATTTCCATCTAAACCAAGTCGCCATTCACTATAGTGGGGAAAATTTTCCCTTTTGTTTACTACAGTGGGGCAAATTTTCCCTTCTATTTACTACAACGGGGAAACTTTTCCCTCCTGGTTACTGTAGTAGGGTAGATTTTCCCTCCTATTTAATGTAGCGGGGTGAATTTTTCCTCTTGTTTACTGCAGTGGGGTGAATTTTCCCTCCTGAATAGTCAAATTTTCCCTGTTTATCTCCTTTAAATCATTCCAAACATCCATTTAATCATTCCAAACCTTCATCTTTTCATTCTAAACCTTTGTTTAATCATTCCAAACCTTTGTTTAGCCTCCAAAACCTTTGTTTAGTCATCCTCAACCTCCATTTGTTCCTCTCAATCCACCCACTCATTCTGAATTTTTTGGTAACTCATTTGGGAAGCGCATATCATCATCTTGTGAGCTTGTTTCACCAAAATCTTACCATTTGTATCACCTAATCCATATCATATAAACACCACTCATCATCAAACTACCTAAGCCTTGGGTTAAAATTTGTTATCCAAATTGACCTTAGCATTTGAATTTGATTGTTATCCTTCACATCAATCATCCACTTTGACCAAAATCAATTCACTTCCATCTTGAGGTGAATTCAGTGTCATAAGTTATCATCCTCGGCCCAAATCAGTCCATTTCTATCTTGACGTGGATTCAATGCCATGATCATCTACTTGATCAATCAATGCTCTAGATCACTAAGGGTTATTTTCTGACTGGGTTTAGGATCCCTTATGTCTTCCATCATTTAATTTTAACCCAATCATACCTATCTAATCACTAGATCTATTTTATCCAATCATCTAAGCATCCAATCAAACTAATCACACTTATCTAATTATCTAATCAATCCAATCTATCTCAACAATTCCATCCAATCAAAAGTCCAACATCCTCCAATCAAAATCCAATTACATCAAGATCTAACCTCATCCAATCAAAATCCAATATAATTAAATTCAATATTATCCAATCATCCAATCAGAGTCCAATTCAATCTACCCACACCCCTCAGCCAATCAATCAATCTTCATCCAATCAAATCATTCATCAAGGATATCTTTATAATATTCCCATAGCTCATTTGCATGCCCATTCAAACTAGGTCACAAGCCAAAGAGAAAATGGCACAACAACAAGGTCAAAATTCCTAAGTAAGTATGTCTCAAGATCCTAATAATAGTACAAATCCTACTAATGGTGCAAATGTCTCTCAATATCCTAACAATGGAGTGAACATCCCTCAAGAACCTCATAACAACACTTCATCGCACTTCAACACCAAAAATTAGAACAACTCATCACATGGTGAAGAGAGCATTGTCAATCAACCCGAGCTCACACTTGAGGAATATTTTGGTAACCCCACCAATGTGCAAATGATAGATCACCTATTTGAAAAACAATGGGAAGAAATATTGGCCCACCTAATTGAAAAAGGTGTCAAACCTCCACTAGGTGTTGACCTATCCAAATATAGCAGTTCCACATCTAACATACCCCAAGGTTCACAAAATGCACTAGATAGTTGGGTATGTGCAGGATCATCGTGCAAAAAACAGGCCCTTAAGTGGCAAAAAATTCAGAAAAATCAGTGTTAGGCAACTTGACGTAAATATTTGAATAAGCTATCTATATTATTTATAAAATATGTAAGAATAGAATTTGTAGAAAATTGAATGCAGTTTCTAAAATACTAGGTTTATTTAAAAATAAATAAAATCTATTTGGTGAAAATTTGAAATTTCAATGCAGTAGTACTTAAACTTCAGGGAAAAAATAAGAAGTAGGTGTCTGTCTGACCACCCTAACCATAATAAAATGATAATATTTTTTGTAAGATTTTATATATAAGTAGAGGACTCATGTCCGGATGTGATGCATATTTTTTGTAGTTTTTCCAAGAAAATAATTAATTATGAATTTTTATTAGAACTTTTAGAAAATATAAAAACTCGTCTATCTGACCACCTTAACTTGGTCAAAACTTCATGAAATTAAATTTTTATTTTTTTAATCCTATAGTATGTGAAGCATAGAATTTGACACATATTTTGGATTCAAAAAATATGATACCGTTTGAAAGTTATAGATGTTTTTCAATCAGCCTATTGATCAAGACTTTAGTCGTAATTCTAATAGAAAATGAATAATAATTATTTATTAAATTCAAATTAAATCATAATTTATATTTTTGGAAAGTTGAGAATCTCCTCTAAAAACCCTTTTCATTTCATTAATTTTGGGTGAAAAAAAAGTCTTCAGCCACATACCCTCATAATATTGCCACTTTTTGGCGCACCATGATCCTGCACATACCCAGTTCATACATCCCCAATGTTCCTCTAGTGGAGGGTTGGCATCAATCTGAATTTGGAAACAACATTCTTTATCATGTTAACAATCCCCCAAACACCACAATCTCAGTCATGGGGGCTCCTCAAGTATCTAATCCCAATAATCCTATCGCCTATGACATGCCACAAAATTTTCCATAGCCTTTGCCATTAATGTTGATAGGACCACCCCTTTCAAGCCAATCTCTAGTCAATGCTAGGGGAAACCCTTTTACCACATTACCTCCACCTCCTGGGGCCACAAATCTACCACTACTTTTGTACACATCTCAATAGCCTTCCCAATCTAACATACCACCTCAATTACCTCCACAAGGTACATCCCAACCAAATGTTCCTATTGGTACCCAACAACCTCCTTTACAGAACACCTCTACATCATCTAAGCCACCTCATCAACAAAAACCCCCGCATAATCATTTATTTTCTTCACAAAAACCACCATACCAATCGCAAGGCAATCCATCCCAACCTCTCACCCATACCAT
The DNA here is from genome assembly GCA_007258455.2 of Sequoia sempervirens. NCBI lineage: Eukaryota > Viridiplantae > Streptophyta > Pinopsida > Cupressales > Cupressaceae > Sequoia > Sequoia sempervirens. Next base: position 287,507 of record VDFB02210504.1, on the reverse strand, counting down.
ATCCCCATTCCCCACATCCATTTTATGTCCACAAGTTCAACCACAACACAACATCCCATCTCAGCCCATGCAATAGTCAACATCACATCAACAATATCCTCAACATTATTACTATCATAATCAACAATAGTTCCTACAACAACCACCCTATGTGGCCTCCCAACTGTTGCAATAGTACCTTCAATACCAGCAAACCAATCTGCAACATCACATTCAAGCTCCTCAGCATTCGGTCACACATTCTTATCAAAAAAAATTGTACTATACCTCACAACAACAACCCTAGTACCAAAAAAATCCCTCAGCATACCAACAATGGATATCATCATCTCACTATCAAAATCCATACGTCAACCTTTAGACACTATCTGAGCCGGATCCTTCGTCATCCTACCACCTATATCCATACAACCCATCTGTGTTGACTCCTACACCACCAGTCAATGCAGACCTATTGGAAATCAAAGCTTCTTTGAAAGATCTCCAAGTCGGGACTATTAAGCAATCCTTTAAATTTGAAGATATATATCCCTATCCGTTTGACCGATCCATCTCATTAACTCCATTCCCAAAACACTTTGAGATACCAAAGTTTGATAGATACAAGGGAAACAAAGATCCTAAGGCCCACTTGCAAGATTTTTACTCCCAGTGTCAAGAAGTTATGCACAATGAAAACTACCTCTTGCATTTGTTCCACAGAGCTTGATAGGAAATTCCCTAGAATAGTTCATGAGTCTAGAACAAGGGTCCATAAAATCCTCTGTGGATCTTTCAGAAAAAAATGTTTCTTACTTCTTCTTCAATTTGGAGGACACTGATACATTAGATCTCCTCAAAGAGAAGCAATGTGAAGGTGAAACATTTGCTAGCTACCTTCAAAGGTGGAATGCACTAGCAAGCCGAATGGAAACCCCTCTCAAAGAGAAAGACATGGTCACCCTCTTTGTCGAGAACTCACATCCCAACATGGCTCATAATTTTAGGTTCCACTGTATTACCACTTTTTCTGAAATAGTGGAAAAAGGACCCATCCTTGAATGCACCCTTATTGACAAAGGGCACATCAAGATACACAACCATGACAAAGAAAGGCCATCTAGCGATAAGTAACACTTTTGGAACAAGAGAAAAATCACAATGAATGATGGTGTCACTAACACTAAACATGTTTAGGTGGCTAATACATCCCAGAGGCAACAACCATCTGTACCTAATGCCATATCCATGACATAGGGGGTGTCTTGTCCTCCTTAATATTCGAACTAGAACAATCAAGGGAATGGAAAATGCCAGTATACCCAATTAGGAGAACCCTTGAGTTTCATCTTCAATAAGCTGTTATAGGTCAACTATCTGATCACATATCCTGTTACCAAACCACTTGATGAATCCAATCCCAAACTAGCTTGGTTTAGGGAGAATGAATATTGTGAATTCCATAAGATTAAAGGGAACAATCTGAATAAGTGTCAAAGTCTCAAAAACTATGGCCAGGATCTTATCGATCGAGGAGATATCAAATTCGACACCAGCCAAGCTTCATCATCCAATGCTCAATTGTAGATATATCAAAATGCCTTCCCTAACCATAATGAAGGTGCAAGCACCTAGAACAACAATCCTCAAGATAATAGCACAAACAACATAATCTATAAGAATGTACCCCTTAATTGTGATGGCATTGTCCATTACATTGAGTAGGTAGAACCCCGTGTGTCCATGATACATGTTAAAGCTAAAGATCCCCAATGTGTTGTTGCTACGCGATGATCCTGCATTACTGTCCCTACAACCTCCACACCAGCCTAGCCAAATCCTATAAAATCTTAGTACAACATTCTTGATCAATTAGGAAAGACCCCCGCTCAAATTTCAATCTTGGATTTGCTTAATTCTTCTCTTGTGCATCACGAAAAACTCAACAGAGCTTTACAAGAAACTCACGTACCTAACGACATTGATCCCACATAGTTCCAAGCTTTAGTGGGACACTTGGCTTTATCTTACCAGCTACACTTTAGCCAGAACAACATGCCAAATATTGATGCCAATCACAACCCTCCCTTACACATCGAAGTCCTAATTGCCCGTAATAAAATAAAAATGGTCTTGGTAGATAATGGCTCTGCCCTCAATCTATGTACTCTGAAGTTCATAAAATAGGTAGGGTATACTCAAGTGGATTTGAGTAATCAAATCATCACAATCAAGGCTTATGACAATGTGGAATGAAATTCTGAAGGGATTATCAGTCTTCCTATCTAGGTTGGACCTATAGTTTAGTACACTACCTGTCATGTACTTGATCTGGACTTACCATATAATCTCCTCCTCGGCCACCCATGGCTCCATGCCATGCAAGCCACCCCCTCCACATACCATCAATGCCTAAAGTTCCTGGTTAATCAAAAAAAGATCACCATTTATGCTAACCCACAACCATTTGAATATTATCATGCTTTAGAAGCATCATTTCCCCATTTACATTATTATCTTGGGGTCGAAATGGAGGCATCTCAGTCATCATCCGTCAATCCGTCATCCACCATGACAACCAGTCCATCTCTTGCCACCAATCCTACCATTACCAAAGTATAGATCATTCACAAGGGGTGTGGTGAATATGAAATGCATACAACTTTAAATGTGGCAACTATCCCACTGTTACCACACACGTATGGCCAACCCTCATAGTATACACCAAAAGAAGATAAAACAATCACCTTTAGTGCTAAAAATATCCCCACTACCACTTTCTAGTCTCCTCGTTTGAAGACAGATGCACCAGAAGAGGATATTAGTCAGTGGGTATACTGTGAAGAACCCCAACCAGATCCTTCTCTAAAGGAATACTTTCAAGAAGTATATCCTTGGTTAGCTAAGTTTGCAGAAAAGCATAACTACCAAGGCGGGGACCTAGGTAAGGATGAATAAAGATGGTTGCAACCAATTGATGTATCAAATTTTCCATGGAATATAGGCCTAGGATATGAAAAAAATCAGAAAGGCCTCGCAACATCATCTAATACCTCCAACATTGTTACTATGGATGATGGTCCCTTGGAAGACATACTCAAGGAAGAATCCATCATACATGTGTACAATGATGTTGATCACACAGACCTATCATCCATGTTTGACTATTTATCAGTCTTTACCTTTAGCCTTTCTTTTCGCCATCTTGAACTCATTGATTGGGACCTACATAATAGCACACCTACCAATGTCTCCCTGGATACGTATATAAACCTCATGGGATTTGGGGAGGATGAACACTCCAGTCACAAAAATAAAAATAAGAAAAATAAAAAATGGTCATCTAGTGAAAACCTCCGTGAGGCACTTCCTAACCTAGAAAAAGTAAAAAATATAGGATGCATCTAAAAGTGAAAACCTCAAAGAGGCACTAGAGGATGGAGACATTCATCCTCCCCTTTTGGGAACTCAATTATCCACATGGTCATCCATCCTAATTGAAGAAACTCAAGAAGTTAATTTGGGAACTGCAGAACCCTAAGATCACCTATGTAGCCAAATCGATATTAGAGTAAGAATATTCAATCATTGTTCAGCTACTCCAAGATGGTATCATTAACTTTTCTTGGTCATACTCAGACATGCCAATCTTAGACCTTGCTTTAGTAGTTCATCATCTGGATGTTCACCCAGATGCAAAGCTTATCAAATAGAAGCTCTAAAAAATGCTTCCACAAGTAGCATTATTAGTCAAGGAATTGGAGAAATTATTAGACGTTGGTTTTATTAGACCCATTGACTACTCTGATTGGATCTCCAACATAGTGCTTGTTGTCAAACCAAACATAGACATTCAAATTTGCACAAACTTCCAAAATCTTAACAAAGCCTATCCAAAAGATGACTTCCCGCTGCCCAATATTGACATGTTGGTTGACCTTAATGCAGGACATGAGATGTTATCCCTTATGGATTGTTTCTCTAGCTACAATCAGATCTGAATTACACCTAAAGACCAACACAAGACCATTTTTACAACACCTTGGGGTTCCTTTTGCTACAATGTTATGCCCTTTGGTCTCAAGAATGTGGGGGAAACATATCAAAGGGAAATGACTATCATCTTCCATGAACTCATCCATATTATCAAGGAAGATTATGTTGATGACTTGCTAGGAAAATCCAAAACTAGAGCAGAGCACCCTGCCATTCTAAAAAAGATCTTTGAGCAGTTAGAACATTACAAGTTATGACTAAATCCAAAAAAGTGTGCCTTTGGTGTTATATTAGGGATATTGTTGGGTTTCATAGTCTCTCAAAGAGGCATTGAAGTTGATCCTACCAAGGTGAAAGCTATTTTGGATATGCCACCCCTACACAATCTGAAACAATTAATAAGTCTCCAAGGAAAGCTGCAATCCATCTGTCGGTTCATAGCCCAAATTGCAGGTCAGTCATTCACCCATCTTTTGAAAAAGGACTCCACCTTTAGATGGAACCAATAGTGTCAGATAGGTTTTGATAAGATCAAGGAATACTTGGCTCATCCTCTGATCTTAATGCCACCGATTTCAAGGAAAACCTCCTGCTTTACATCTCCGCCACTTCAGTCACATTGGAGGCATTATTGGCACAACATGATGAGTCCTCAAAAGAAAGATCAATCTACTACATCAATCAAACATAGGTTGGCTATGAATTAAATTATTCACCCATGGAAAAAGCTTGTCTTGTAGTGGTCTTTAGTACACAAAAACTTTGACATTACATGCTCAACCATCCGGTCAAATTAATAGCAAAAATTGATCCACTAAAGTATTTGTTATCTAGAACCACTTTAATTGGTCACATGGCTAAGTGGGTCATGCTCCTAAGTGAAATTGAAATAGAGTATGTGGATCACAAAGCCATAAAGGGACAAGTCATAGCTGATCAGTTGGTTGAGGTACCCCTAGTGGATGCTTCCCTCTAGTCACTGAATTTTCAGATGAAGAAATTTTCACAATTTTAGAAGCACCTGCTTGGAAATTGTAGTTTGATGGATCATATACTCATAATGGATTGGGCATAGGAACTCTGTTTGTTACCCCTCAAGGTGAAAACATCTCAAAATTATTCAAGATAGAATTCTCGTGTACCAACAACACAATTGAGTATGAAGCCCTCCTCACAAGTCTTTGAATTGCAAAGCAGTGGCACATAACTCACTTGAGAGTCTTTGGTGATTCATTGTTGGTCATTAAGCAAGTCAATGATGAATTCTTAACAAAATATGACAAGTTGTTGCCCTACAAACTCGTGGTAGATGACTTCAAGAACTATTTCACCTTCATACAATTTGAACAAATTCCTAGGATACAAAACAAAGAATTTGATGCAATGGCTACTATTGGCTCCCTGATTGACATGCTTAAAGATCAAACAAAATGAAAATTCCTTGTGGAACAAATTTTAATCCTAGCATATGATATCCCTAATACTGACATGGTATGTGACATTGTAGGTCCTACTTCCCCATGGAACTAAGACATATATACTTATTTTCATGATAAAATTCTACCTCCAGACCTCACATGAAACAAATGAAAATCCTTTATTCAACATTTATCCCGATACATTATTGTCAGTGATACACTTTATCATCATGTCTGAATGAGACTAAAGCCCATACTGTACTAATAGAGGTACATAGTGGTGTTTGTGGGGCCCATTCAAATGGTATAGATTTGGCCAAAAGGATTCTTTAAGCTGGATATTATTGGCCTACTTTAGAGCATGATGCTTGTGAATTTGTGAAGATAAGCCTTCCCTACCAGCAACATGAAGATTTGATTCATGCTACGGAATAGGACCTTCAGCCTCTCCTAGCACCGTTTCCCTTCTCTCAATGGGGTTTCAACTTGATTGGAAAGATTTACCCACCTTCTTTTGACATCCATGCATTCATAATTACTACCACTGAGTACTTGACCAAATTGGTGGAAGCAATGCCACTCACAAATCACTGATACTCAAATTTCAAAATTCATCCTTTACCATATTCTTTGTAGATATGGTATTCCATCCACCATCCTTTCAGACAATGGAAAACCTTTTAAAAGATAGGCCATGAAACATCTTTGTGACACCTTTCATATCCAGCATCATTGTTCAATGCCTTATTACCCCTAGGGTAATGGTTAGGTAGAAGCAACCAACAAGACCCTTATTCGCATACTCAAAAATTTTGTCAATAACACTAGTCAAGATTGGCACTTCCATATTCATCCTACTCTCTAGGCATATCGCACCTCCATTTGTACCCCTATGGGTGCCACCCCCTATTCTTTAATGTATGGTGTTGAAGCCATCCTGCAAATTGAAGTTGAGCTCCCATCACTGAGGATTTATCTGAAGAACCTTATCAACGAGGAGGATGCTCGTGTTGCACAGCTTGCACAACTGGAGTTACTTGATGAAAGATGAATCAAATCCTATGATCATCTACAAGCTTACAAAACTGCCTCAAGCATAACTACAACAACAAGGTTCATCCTCAACAGTTCCAAACTGGTGATCTTGTCCAGTAGAGAGAACCAGTGTGCTCAGCAAGACTATGATAAGAAAGGAAAATTTGAAGCAAACTGGTTGGGTCCTTATATCATAATCACTAAATATGGATCTGGGGCATACAAACTTGCTACCCTTGAAGGAGATCCCCTTGAAGAACCTATCAATATCATGCATCTAAAGAGGTTCTACACCTAAGACCGCTTGGTAACCTTACCTACAAAAATACAAAAAAAATCAAAAAATAGTAAAGAGAAATAAATTTGTCCTATGGTGAAAACCACCTTTGGTGGCAACTTGGATAGGTATAGGTGGTGAAAACTTGGTAACAGACATCATCCATAGAGAGCTTAATCATTATCTACCTTGCATCCTAATTAATTTATGACTCCATCCATCCTATCTTGACATCCTCTCCCATTCCATCCTTGGTCGCTTGGTATCTTTTGATTTAGCATTGGATGATTATATGCTATCTATCATCCTAACCTTTTTATCCTAGTCTGAGCTTCTATCATCAGTTTTTCTACCTGATAATTTGTGTCATCATATAGAAACATCCATCCTATCAGTCTCACCTAGTTTCCATCTTGTCTTGACAGTCCTCTTGGTCCTTGTCAAACTACGTTGCCCCTACGCTTTCATGTAGGCAAGGCTGATCATTTTATCTATCCCTAGGGTGTTCTAGACCATCTTGTTGTGGTCTTTCATCATTCATCTTCATCAGTACTGATAGGGAAGGGGGTTGAAGGAATCAGTCACAGATTCCTACTCTAGGTCTTGCTTGCAAGACCTCCTTGGTGTTTTGCTTCACCACCTTAACCTATAGGACCCTTCTCATGTTTAGGTACCCTTGGTTCTCCTAGCCAACCCCACTACTATCACAAATTAACCAACCAAGTCAATCTTGGTGCAATAACTCTAACTCTTCCTTAGCCTTTAATCTTCCCTAAAGACTAACTATACCTCCAAAGTTTGAACTTTGATTTGCAGGGGTGTGGATGTCTTTCAATTCATTGCAATCCATCCAATTTTGGTTCTTAAGTATCCTCCTAGCTCCCTTTCTTGGTCGCTTTCATCAAACCCTCATTTAGGGTTAAAAAGGCTACTAGCCTAAGAGCCCCAATTAGGTCTCCTTCTCTGAGAAAACTGGTTAACTCTCTCAATTTCTCCAAATAGCCCCCAATCTTTCTTTGAGGTTCCTGCTTAAAATGGACACCTCTCAAGGATTTTTGAGGGCTTGGGTCTTAACTACTCGTACAATGCCTCCACTTGAAAATGGACAAAAACTAGTGTTTTTAAGCCCTTTCTTGCTGCTTTCAATCTACTACGTGTTTCTCACACCAGATGGACTGATGGAGTTTCCTCTTGAATACCAAGTCTTGGCAAGACTCACATCTAACTTCTTAAAAAGGAAATTCAACAAAATTCCATCACCCCTGCAAGTTATGTGATTTGCACTCCTTGTCTTCCCTAGCCGGACTCTTCCTAGCTCACCTAGGGAAAGACTTTACCAATAGCTCCTATGCTCACACAAACCCTAAAACCTACCATATTTACACACATGGAGTCTAGTCACTATTCCCAAAAGCCCGTACAATTTGTACGCTGGGAAAGTGAGCTAAATATCCATTTTTCCAAAATTGTCTGGTTCAGACCAGCAATAGGGTGAAAGCAAACTATTTACAAACAATGATTGAAATCAAATCAAAAAGACTAATAGATGGCACAAAAAACTTGAAGACTGACAACTCTACATCCTATGTACAAAATAGTAACAAATTCAATCCATTAAAGCTCTTCTTTGAAGCAAAAATCAGAAAATAACTCACAAAACATTGTTTTCCTTCAATTTCACAAAATTTCACCACAATGTGAATGCTTCCAACCTTTCTCTTAGGTCAAGGCACACCTTATATAGGGTTCCTTAAAGCAGTTATCCTCCCTTGGTCGAACATGTAAGTTATTATGTGGCAAAGTTGCAAAATGGTACATTTTTGCATCTTTTGCCAATTTTCCTAGTAAACTAAGTAAAATGAGTTTTTTTTAAACTCATCCTCCCTTTCCTATCCTTAATGTATTGATCACTACTGAGAAAAATGTTCTTTCAAAACTATAACTCTATCTAAATGGTCAACATGACCTTCATGGTAACATTGGAAAAACAAAAAATTCATTCTAGACTTCCTAATTGACTAGTGTTTCCTAGGTGCTCCTGCACCATTCTCCCCCTCTCTGCACAAACACTAAGGAATGTGAGGAGAGATCAGTGACACATCAATTCCCTGCTTCTTAAACTGAGCTTCGTCCACCCATGTAGCCTCTGATTCTGGTTTTTCCTTCTATTTGATGAGGTGCTCCATGTACTCTTTATGCCTTGTACATTTCTTCACCCTTGACTCCAAGATCCTTTCTGCCTGAAGCTTGTCTTGAGTAGGTAAGACTATGTTGCTTACATCCTGGAAGATACCCCTGCTATTCAGATCCATGTCAATGACTGTTCCCTTATATCTGATTAGATCAACGACATTGAACACTAGAGAGATTCCTAAATCTATAGGTAATTCCACCTTGTAGGCATTCTTCCCATATTTGGCTAATACCTTGCATGGTCCCACTCTTTTCATCTGAAATTTGGTTGATATCCCCTTCTACAACCTGGATTTGTTGAGGTGGACCATAACATAGTCTCCTACTGCAAATTGTAGATCCTTCCTAGTTAAATCCACTTTCTCTTTCAACTTTTGAGTAGCCTCAGTGACTGTCTTCTTCACCTGCTCTTGAATCTCCTTCATGGTCTGAGAGAAATCTTTAGCATGGCCACTCTTATGCTCCATAGCTCCTAGGTCTCTAAGCTCACACACACCTCTTGGGTGCATTCCATACACTATTTCAAAATGATTCTTCCCTATAGTCATGTTCACACTGTCATTGTATGCATACTCAACCTGTGATATGACCAAGTCCCATGTCTATCCATACGCTTTGGTTAGGAATCTTAGAAGGTTACCTAACACCCTATTAACCACCTCTATTTTCCCATCAGTCTGAGGATGGTAAGCTGATCCAAAAGACAGGTTGGTACCTAATCTACTCCATAGAGTCTTCCAAAAATGACCCATGAACTTCACATCCCTGTCTGATAGAATGCTCAAAGGTAATCCATGGATCCTTACAATTTCCTTGAAGAAAAGGTGAGCAATGTAGCTAGCATCATGTGTGGTCTTGCAAGGGATAAATTGACTCATCTTGTTGAATCTACCTACCATCACATAGACACTATCAAACCCTGTCTTAGTCTTAGGGAGTCCTACAGCAAAATCCAAGCTAACACACTCCCATGGTCTGTTGGGAATGGGTAGAGGTTGATACAAACCTACATTACTATCTCCCCCTTTTTCTTTTATACAAACTACACACTACTCCACATACCTCCTGACATCCCTTGGAAACTTGGGCCAATAGTAGAACCTTTGCACTAGTTCCATTGTCTTGTTGATGCCAAAATGACCACTAAGACTACCATTGTGCTTCTCTTGGATAAGATTCTCTCTCATAGAACCTTTTGGCACACACAACTGATTTCCTTTGAATAAAAATCCACTTTGCAATGTATACTTTGAGTATTGACTATGAAAGTGATTCTCAAAGTTAGAACATACCTTGTATGCTTCCGAGAAGTCTTCATCTTCACCATAGAGATCCTTGATACTATCTATTCCAATGCTCTTTATCTATATTTCTTGCACTGTCAACAATCTTCTACTTAGTGCATCTGCCACCTTGTTCAACTATCCCTTCTTGTGTTTGATGGTAAATGTGATGGCTTGGAGGTATTCCATCCATTTCAAATGTCTATTACTCAATGTCTCTTGTGTGTTGATGTAGTTAAGTGCCTAGTTATCAGTAAACACTACAAACTCTTTAGGTAGGATATAATGCCTCCACTTCCTAAGTGACTGTACTAAAGCATATAGTTCTAGATCATAGGTAGAATACTTTTTCTTAGCTTCATTGAGCTTTTCACTAAAGAAAGCTATATGCTTTCCTTCTTGGCTTAGCACTCCTCCTACTGCAATTCCACTAGCATCACATTCCACAGTAAACAACTTGTCAAAACTAGGTAATAAAAGAATAGGTTGAGTTGCCACTTCCTGTTTTAGTTTCTCAAAACCTTTCTTAGCTTCCTAAGTCCACTTAAACTTAGTTTTTAAGCCTCCTTTGATTGTATCTAGGACTGGTGCACATATGCCACTAAATTTTCTTATAAACTTCCTATAAAACTAAGCCAATCCATGAAAAATTCTTACCTCTGTCCCTGTGGTTGGTGTAGGCCAGTTTATGATAGCTTCCACCTTGCTTGGATCCATCCTCAATGATCCTTGGGATACTACAAACCCCAAATACACAAGCTCCTATTTGAAGAACTCACATTTCTCTAGGTTGATGGCTAACTTCTCTTCTTGCAATATTCTAAGAACCAACTCCACATGCTTTAGGTGTTCTTTTGTTGTCTTGCTAAAAATGAGTATATCATCAAGGTATACTACCAAAAATATTCCTATAAAGTCTTTGAGCACTTCATTCATGAGCCTCATGAATGTGCTAGGGGCATTAGAGAGGCCAAATGGCATAACTCTCCACTCATACAACCCATCATTTGTCTTAAAGGTTGTTTTCCACTCATCTCCATCCTTGATTCTGATCTAATGGTATCCACTCTTGAGATCCAACTTGGTAAGATACTGAGCTCCTCCAAGACAATCCATCAAATCCTCAATCCTAGGAATAGGAAAGCTATACCTAATTGTGTGATTCTATTTATAGCTCTAGAATTAGTGCATAACCTCCACTTACCACCTTTCTTGGTTGCTAAGACAATTGGTACTGCACATGGGCTGTTGCTCTTCCTAATCAAGCCTTGATCTAATAACTCCTGCACTTGTCTAGCTACCTCTAGGTTCTGATCCAATGTAAGCTTGTAAGCTGCTTTGTTTGGAAATGAAGCCCTTGGTATGAAGTCAATCTGATGACTGATGGCTCTCTTTGGAGGTAAGGTTGTTGGTGTCCCATCACTCACTATGTCCTTATACTTCTCAAGCAACTTCTGGACTGCCCTGGGTATGACTATTTTCTTTGCTTTTTCTTCTTCCTTAGGTTGCACTATAACCACATATCCTTCACCTCCTTGATGTAGAGTGTTAAGAAACTCCTTTCCACTACTTAATAAGACACTAGGGGTCTTTGACTGTCCTTCTTCCTCCTTTGACAGTGACTACAACTGGAATGTCTTTCCATCCTTCTTGAATGAGATAGTATTGGATTTTCCATCATAGATGGCACCTCTATCATACTACCATGGTCTTCCCAATAGAAGATGGCATGCATCCATGGGTAACACATCACAAATCAACCTATCCTTGTACCCTCCAATGAAAAACTCCACCATTGTCTACTCATTGACAAGAACACTCTGTCCTTTGTTCAACCATGTCACCTTGTAGGGATTAGTGTGGGGTATTTGCTCTAATTTAAACTTCCTTACTGCCTCCTTAGAGATGATGTTATCAGTTGAGCCTGAATCCACAATAACCTTGCATACTTTTCCCAATATTTTGCATCTCACTCTAAATAAGGCTCTTCTTTGACTAGTTGGCTGATTAGAACCCTGTTAAACAATAGATTCTCCCCCATTTCTGATTCTATATGACTAACCTCTGGTGACTTGACACTCATTGTATCCTCTTGTGCATATGCCACTCTCTTCTCAGTATTTGATGAAGATACTTTCTCCGGGCACCTATAAGTTGGATGTCCTACTTGACCATAGTTATAACATTTCATAGTGGCAAAGTATGAGCTACTTCTAACTGCTCCTCTTCCTATATTTGAACCTCCTTGAGGTCCTCTACCTCTTCCATCACCTCCTCTAGAATTTGTTTCACTTCCATGGTTAGTAAGTTTTGACTCTCCCTGATTTCTTTGTTTAGTCCCTCTACCTTTGTATCCACCTCTATGTCCTCTTTGATCTCTACCTTTTCCTCTGCTCTTAGAAGCCTATTCTTGTTTCCTCTTACTCCTCTCTTCAATCTTTATAGCCAATTGATAACATTGGTTCACTTTCTTGGGACTTAGAAGAGTCATCTCCTCTTGAATGTTCCACTTCAAGTTCTTAAGATACCTAGCCACCTTGAGACTTTCATCCTCTATAACATTAGACCTCATGCAAAGTTTTTGAAACTCCTCAGTATAAGAGTTCACATCTTGGTCTCTTTGTCTCGAGCTCTGTCTTTTCTTATGCAATTGAATCTCATAATCATCTGGCATGTATGCTTCTCTTACCTTGGCAACCATTCCCTTCCAAGTAGAGATAGGTTGCTTGCCTTCCTTTTCCCTCTTTGTCTGAATGAACTTCCACCATGTCAAGGTAGAATCTCTCAATCTTGATTTGGCCACCTTTACCTTTTGTGCTTCAGTGACTCCATCACACTCAAAATGGTTTTACATTCCCTCTATCCAACCCATGACTAGATTAGCTTCCATTTTCCCACTAAACAGTTGTATCCCTTCAAGAAAGGCTCCTCTTTCAAAATAGGGTCAGGTTTAGGGATCTTGTCTTCCTCTGCAACCTCTTCTTTCTTTGGTACCCTTCCTTTGACCTGCACATCATTCAATGCTTGCTCAAGTTGGTCTATTTTTTCCCTCAAGAGCCTATTGTCTTCCTCCTATCCTTCGACCATCTTGGCCAATTCTGCATTTTTCACCATGATGGTAGAACCACTAGACTCAATCTTAGACATACAATAGTCAATCTTAAATCTTTTGCTTGCTCTGATACCAATCTGATAGGGAAGGGGGTTGGAGGAATCAATCATAGATTCCCACTCTAGGTCTTGCTTGCAAGACCTCCTTGGTGTTTTGCTTCACCACCTTAACCTATAGGACCCTTCTCATGTTTAGGTACCCCTGGTTCTCCTGGCCAACCCCACTACTATCATAAATTAACCAACCAAGTCAATCTTGGTGCAATAACTCTAACTCTTCCTTAGCCTTTAATATGCCATAAAGACTAACTATACCTCCAAAGTTTGAACTTTTATTTGCAGGGGTGTGGAGGCATTTCAATTCATTGCAATCCATTCAATTTTGGTTCTTAAGTATCCTCCTAGCTCCCTTTCTTGGTCGCTTTCATCAAACCCTCATTTAGGTTTAAAAGGCTACTAGCCTAAGAGCCCCAATTAGGTCTCCTTCTCTGAGAAAACTGGTTGACTCTCTCAATTTCTCCAAAGAACCCCCAATCTTTCTTTGAGGTTCTTGCTTAAAATGGACACCTCTCAACGATTTTTGAGGTCTTGGGTCTTAACTACCCGTACAACGCCTCCACTTGAAAATGGACAAAAACTAGGGTTTTTAAGCCCTTTCTTGCTGCTTTCAATCTGCTAAGTGTTTCTCACACCAAATGGATTGATGGAGTTTCCTCTTGAATACCAAGTCTTGGCAAGACTCACATATAACTTCTCAAAAAGTAAATTCAACAAAATTCCATCACCCCTACAAGTTATATGCTTTGCACTCCTTGTCTTCCCTAGCCAAAATCTTCCTGGCTCGCCTAGGGTAAGACTTTTCCAATAGCTTTTGTGCTCACACAAACCCTAAAACCTACCATATTTACACACATGGATTCTAGTCACTATTCCCAAAAGGTTGTACAATTTGTATGGTGGAAAAGTGAACTAAATCTCCATTTTTCCAAAACTATCTGGTTCATACCAGCAACAGGGTGATAGCAAACTATTTACAAACAATGATTGAAACCAAATAAAAGAGAATAATAGATGGCACATAGAACTTGAACACTAACAACTCTACATCCTACATACAAAATAGTAACAAATTCAATCCATTAAAGCTCTACTTTGAAGCAAAAATCAGAAAATAACTCACAAAACACTATTTTCCTTCAATTTCACAAAATTTCACCACAATGCGAATGCTTCCAACCTTGCTCTCAAGTTGAGGCACACCTTATATAGGGTTCCTTAAATCAGTTACCCTCCCTTGGTCAAACATGTAAGTTATTATGTGGAAAAGTTGCAAAAATGGTACATTTTTGCATCTTTTACCAATTTTCCTTGTAAAATAAGTAAAATGAGCTTTTTTAAAACTTATCCTCCCTTTCCACTCCTTAACGTACTGATCACTACTGAGAAAAACCTTCTTTCAAACCTCTAACTCTATCTAAATGGTCAACATGACCTTCATGGTAACATTGCAAAAACAAAAAATTCATTCTAGACTTCCTAATTGACTAGTGTTTCCTAGGTGTTCTTGCACCAGGTACTTTTTCACTTTTATCCATGGTCGCTTATCATTTGTCTTTTCTAAACTACATTTCCCCTGTACTTTCACATAGACAAGGTTGATCAGTTGATCCTCCCCTGAGGAATTTGTGTTTCATGTCTTGTGTTATTCCTCATTGGTCACCATTGTCTTCTTTCTGCTTTATCCACAGTCTTTTCAAGAACTATGAGGTCTCTTTTCTTTCACGTAGGAAAGGATAATCTATGATCAGCCCCCGAGCCCCTAGATCTATTGGGTGTGTCAGTATCATGCCTGGTGTCTTGTGCCATTTCATTAAGCTATTTCCTTATCTAGTTTGTTCTTCACAAACGAGAACCACTTGTGGGAGGAGATTCAATCGATTTTGAGCATCTCGTGTCATAATGATCTTTTAGTTTAGTATCCATCATCTTTGGTCTCAACAGGATGCATCCTTCCTAATATACCTCATCAACCCCTTCCATCCTCTCTATCCTATGGAAAATGATGTTTGAAATTTGACTACGATATTTTGATACTTTTTGGCTTTTTGTTTATCATTTGAGCTCTCTATTACAGTTAGTTAAGGCTTCCATAATCTATCATATTATGGTGTGTTTTGGCTAATTTAGGTAGGGGCATATCATGATCTTTCATTGTTTTTTTGTTGGGTTTCCCCATGTAGTATCCACCAAGACCCATGTGATCTTGTGTTACATTGGGACATCCCTTTGTGCTTGTGGTTATCCCAATGCCTGGCTTGACCAAAGTCTTCAATTCTTTGGGGTGCTAGGATAGCCTTCTCTTTTGTGTGTTTGTTTCATTCATTAGATGCTAACTCACCTTGGTTGCCTATACCCTGGCAATTGGTGTCTTATGCTATAGCAAAAATCAGTGCTCTAAAGATGGAAACCCATATTAGGATTGCATTTCATAATCATTATTGTTGCATTTCATTCACCCTATGATTCTGGTTATGCAAATACTTTACCCCCTAACTCCCATTCTTCTCAGGATACTAAGGGTTATTGATAGGTTCCAAATTACACCTATTTTCCACTTTCACTCCACACACATCTCCCCCCTTTTTCATCATGTAAGTCCTTGATGCTTATGATCATGTGTTATTACCTTTTATTACAGTTTTAAGTCCATTGCAGCTGCATTATCATTTTTAGATCCACACATATTAGGTTCATTTTGTTATTCATGTATACATCGCCACCTACATCACAAAGTGTTAGATTCATAATACATCACATCAACAAATCAAATAAGCATCCATACATAAAGCATCCACATATGCCATCATAAAAATATACAAACGTGCCAACAAATCAAATAAGCATCCATACATAAACATCCACATAAGCCATCATAGATAAAACATATGCATATATCAAATCATCCATCCAATGCATCAACATGGTGTCAATAAGGGCCGATATGTATACCATATAAATATATCAAAATCCAAAAGTCCATCAAAAAATAATGTCTATCGACGACATCAAAATATATGCCCATCATATACAAAATTATAGGATGAAATATCAATACAAGGCTCTAAAAATAACCATTGTCACTCTGACCTATCCATCGACCCTATACCTATCAAAAACTTAGTAGCCTATCATCTTCCAAATGAGCTACCCACATTTGAGCTCTGGGGAAAATTAGGTATTGATCTCCTTCCTAGCAAAACCAACTGTGACTAACTAAAACCTCGAGTCTGCATCCCCAGTGTCTGGGATGGCACTAGCATCTATGGTGTCTGTTGAATGCACTAGAATATCTGTTGTGCCAGATCTGGAACTGCATAATAATATGTGGCCATCCAAAATATTTCCTCCCTTACATTCTTCTCTTGCTCAACAACTTGGACCTGAGTGAAGTTTCGCACCTAATGATACCTATGCTAATCTCTAGTGATCACTCTCGTCTCTTGTTCCCAGGCCTCCTGGGATAGTCGTAACTGCCCCATCTCTACCTGAACTTGATCTCTCATCTCCTCAGCAGCCACTTCCCTAGCCACTGTTGCATCCCTCTCCCTCTGTAACCCCTGTATGTCTAGCCCTATCACATCACCGACCTATAGTGACTACAACTAAGCCACTACTATGTCCTACTCTCCTTGCAACATCTACATCTGCATCTCTACAGCATCCCTCTCCCTCTGTACTGACTACAATTGAGCCACTATTGCATCCTGCTCTCCCTTTAGCATCTATATCTACACCTCTACAACATCCCTCTCCCTCTATATGGCCTATTACTAATCCACCATTGCATCCCTCTCCCTCTGTAGCTCCTATACTCTCAAATCTGATGCATGTCGCTCTCTCTATAGTGATGATACCTTTGAAACTACCTCCTCTCTCCTCCTCTGAAGAGACTGTATCTATGCATCTGCCACCTCCCTCTCACTCTACAACACCTACACCTATGCCTGGGCTACATCCCTCTCTACCTTAATGGCCTCCACCCATGCTAGTGCTACATCTCTCTCTTTCTTCATCATGCGTATCTGACCCGTCATCTCCTCTAGCACCTACCTAGTGTCTATTGGCCCCTGATCTGATGGATCCCCCTTGGCCTATAATATAACAACCTCTACTTGTAATCTATCATGATCCCAACTCATAGCAGCCAACTCATCTTGTACCCCCTATATCTTGACTTGCAGTCCATCTCTCTCCCTCTCCACCATTGCTACCTATGTGAATAGGTGGTCAACAAAGAATCCATAATCTCTCCAACCTGCTGCCTGTAACCTTGCTAGCTCAACCCTAAGTCTGGTGACATCTACCTTAGCTATCCTCAACCTCTGATTTGTAATCTAAAGACTCTCCACAGTTCTTCTTAGCTAAGTAGTAAGATCCTCTAATGCCACACAATGAATCATTGCCAACAACTCTACCTCCAACACCTCCACATTTGGCCCATCTACATCCATCGCATCAACCTCTACCTCATCCTGCACCTACTTGAACCTGCTCACCCAAATCATCCTTGACTGCCCCCTCCTCCCCACCCTCATCAGTTTCCACAGCTCTCCTATAGCCCTTGCCTCCCCCTCTAGCTCCTCCTCATCCTCGCTTCACCTATCTCTAGCATGGAAGGAGCTTTCTCTACCACACTCTAGACCCTCCTCTATCATCTCCTACTCGCTATCCTCTCTGACTGACCCTTGGCCTCAATCTCCTCCTATGCTCCATCCTACTGTCCACCCCCTCCTACCTCCTCCTACTCATCCCTCACCAACACTCTCCTCCACCGTACTATACCTCCTATGCCTATCTACTGAATAGCTCCACCCTCCACCACATGTATCATCTCCACCTCTAGCTCATCTTGTCATTCTACATCTAGCTATAGACCTATCCCACCCTCTAGTTGCACTACATCTCTCCCACCATCAAGTCTTGCTACATCCATCTCCTCCCCCACATCTATCACTTCCCTAGCCCTCCTCTGCTATCTCCTCCTCCTCCTCCTTTCTGGCTATCCTACTATCCCAGCCTCATCATCTCTTCTACCCTGCTAACCAACACCCTTTGCATCCTCCTATTGTCCTACTACCCTTGCCTCCCCTCCCCTCCATGCCTATCTCCTCCTGTCTCTACCTGGTGCAGGAGCACCTAAAAAAATGTAATTGCAAAGTGCATTCTATGAGGGTTAGTCTAGGAGTTAGTGATAGTATGTGTAATTTTTGTGTTAAATGAGGTCCATGAGACCACTCATGATGTAATAAGGTTCAAATGAGCCATTAACTATAGGTTTGAGTCTTTAGAAGCTGAAAATCTTAAGTTAATTATTAGTAAACAATGCATAATTAAGCAATGTAAGGGTCAAGGTAGTTTTGTGGTCGGTTATAGGAATTTCAAAGGTATTTTGGAGTTGAAAATGTATAAGAGGCCTTTTGAAGGCTCGAATGGGGGTTGTTGAAGCCAAGAAAATGAAATAAATCTTGAAGCATCAATGTTTTCTTATTGTTTTTCACTGTATCTTCAGCATTATTGGATTGTGTGTAGGCCGTACAGGCTCCCATGTGTTGAATTTATTAATTTTCTATGTAGATAGGTGTTGTATCTTTCATTTTGTGCTTTGACAGAGGTTAATATATAACTTAGGGCCTAAAAATATCTTATTCTTCCCTACCGAGTTTGAGCAGTCTCAAGGGTTTTGAGGGCAAATTGATGTCTTAGTCATCATCCCACCTACTGTATTTGATTGTAACTCGGTGGGATGATGGAATAAGATGTAGGAAATTGTATTAAAGTGGTAGGAGGCGTTCAAGGATAGAAACTTGGCGTGGAGCATGATGAGTAGGCTCGAAACATGTGGTTTTCCTTAAGAGATTAATGGCACAGTCCTAGAGTTTGATGAAAAAGAATTGTCAAAGCCCTAATGAATGTTCTCTAAGCATTTTGGGACCTAATTAGACATGTCTAAGTAGTTGGGTTGTTTAGGAAAGGTCTGGAAGTTGGAGAAACAATAAGGGTGCACCAAAACCCTAGTTCCTTGAGGATTTAGGAGGGTTTATGGATTTGAAGCTTGGTTGTGCATTTGGAGGCCTAAAACCTCAAAAATACCTTGTTTTGGATCATTCCCCAAGAATATTTCTTGGTTTGGAGATTTGGTGAGGGAATTAAAAGGGGGTCTCTTTGTAAATATTGCCTAACTGGAGGCCTAAAATAGTGAAAATTTTGAATTTGAAGTCTCTAATCCAAAGGATTGGTACTTGGTTTTCTATCATGTTAAACAACTTTGAAATGGGTACCTGAATCTAAATTTTGTTTCTTAAGAGCTTTGGAAAACTTGTGAGAAAAATCTCAAAAACAGGGTTCCTGCTGCTACAAGGAATAGCTTGTGTCAAATAGTGAATTTTTGAGGATTTCAAGGAACCTGGCTTGGAGGTTATCTTCAAATGATCTAATTGTCACTATATGCATTTGAAGAGTCTTTTAAAGGGTCTTGGTGGAGATTGGTAGTTGTTTTGCAAATTTGAAGGGTTGGGACCCCCTGAGGATGTGTTGATGCTTGACGGTTGAATGTGTTTCCAGAAGAGTTTGTTGTTTTGAATTGACACTTGGTGTTGTTTTTATTATTCTTCACCTAGAATCTGCATCAAAGTGGTATTAGAGCAAGGAAGTATATCACTTGAAGATTGCAGGAGAAGCATTGGAAGATACAAGGCACTATGGACTTCAGAAGGTTGGATGAGAAAGAAGGACAAATGAGGCACGCTACTTTCCAGACTAGGTGCAAGTGCAAAGGTAAGATATGTAAGGTTATGGTTGATTCAAGTAGTTTGGATAATTTGGTAGCTCTTGAAATGGTTGAAAAATTGAACTTAGAAAGGTTCCCACATGCACCTTATTATGTTTCATTGATGAATGGTGAGAACACATTTTTGGTTAAAGAACAATCATGGGTTGAATTTGAAATAGGTGAATATAAAGACAAAATATTATGTGATATTGTACCATTGCACTCTTGTCATCTAATGTTTGGAAAACCATGGTGTTGGGAAAGATTTGCTATGTACTATGGCAAGGATAATAATTACTAGATTAAAAAGGATGGGAGGATTTATGTTTTGATTTCATTGGTGGAAGATGGCCAAGACAAGAGAACAAGGGTGATACTGCAGGAAAGACACAAGTTCTTAGGATATAAAGTAGAAAAAGACAAGGATGATGAAATAGGACATAGCATAGTTGCAATGGAGAAGGAAAAACACCATGAAGCAGCATTGGGAAGGACAGTGCAGATTGAAGACCTAAGAGAGACAAGGGCAGTGAAGGTCAAACATGAAATGACCTTAAAAGAGCAAGGTAAGCTTGAAGGTTATGTTGAAGATAGAGGATAGAAAGAAGTTTGTTCATTGTAGGTTAATGGTGTTCTCAGGCAGACACCTATGAAAAGTACAATGGAACAAGAAGCTGAGACAGAGTCTTGTGAGCAGGAGGCACTTGGGGCAGAGATCTCTCACAGAGAAGCAAATAAGAATGATGGAGAATTACCAATGGAGAGACAAGGAAGGCCTAGTGAGGTCTATAAAGGAGATGAACAATGTTTACTAACTGGACAGGGTATTGAGCAATCACAAAAGTTTGATAACAAAGAAGATGAGCTGCAGCAGAGCGGGGCAACTGATGACAGGGAAGTTTTGAAGGCTGAGAATGTTAAAGGAGAAAGAAGAGATGCAGATAAGATAGGTGGGAAGGATGGAGAAAGCCATGAAAGGCTTGAAAATTATGACAAGATCATGATTGGGGTAGTGGAGTTTCCCTTGACAGCAATTATAAGTGATGAAAAGACAGGGATTGTAAACACAGTGGACTATGTGACAGAGGGTAAAAAGGTATTGGAAACTAAGAAAATGAAAAATGAGGAAGTGACTAAAAGGAAAATTGATGAGAGGAATGAAAGAAGTCTTGAAAGGCTTGAACATGATGAGTAGGTTGTAGAAGTCAGGAAAAAGACAGTCAACTATGAAGATTGGCAGAAAATAGTGAAGGGGACTATGGAAGAGTTTGGAGAGTTTAGAGTTGAGCAGAGGTTGGTCACCATGAGAGGTGAAGGATATATCGCAAAGGTTTTGCAGAGAATTGCAATAAGGACAGAGGCTAGGATTGAGAGGTTGAAGGTGATAGGCCAAGGAATGGCTAAGAGAAGACAGTGTGTGTGGACTCCAATTGAGTTGGAGAAGAGAGGAAAATCTGAGATTGGGACAATGAGTTGTCCTTGGTTGCTGAGTTTAGTAATTAAGATATTGTGTGCTATTGAGACAAAGGATCCAAGCATGATTCATTTGAGTGCAGATGTGAAGTGGAAGAGTAAGAGGCTAAGAGTGAAGGGAATCATTGGTTATCTCCCTGATTTTTTCATTCCTCTGACAGAGGACAAAGCAAGGGTTAAAATGAAAGTAGAAGGACACAATGTAGGTATCAATGAAGACAAAATGCAGCAAGAAGATTCCATTGAGCAGGATCAAGTATGGCAAGGTGCAGTCAAAGCAAAGTATGAAGGGTATAAAGTCCCTTGGAGGAAGATCTCCATGCAGGTGACTTGGAGCAGGTTTGAAGGGATTGTGCAGAGAGTTGGAGAAAACCTTTGGAGTAATTTATGGGGCATAATTTTTTTTGTACCTGGGGAGTATGGTGCAGGAGCACCTAAAAAAATGTAATTGCAAAGTGCATTCTATGAGGGTTAGTCTAGGAGTTAGTGATAGTATGTGTAATTTTTGTGTTAAATTAGGTCCATGAGACCACTCATGATGTAATAAGGTTCAAATGAGCCATTAACTATAGGTTTGAGTCTTTAGAAGCTGAAAATCTTAAGTTAATTATTAGTAAACAATGCATAATTAAGCAATGTAAGGGTCAAGGTAGTTTTGTGGTCGGTTATAGGCATTTCAAAGGTAGTTTGGAGTTGAAAATGTATAAGAGGCCTTTTGAAGGCTCGAATGGGGGTTGTTGAAGCCAAGAAAATGAAATAAATCTTGAAGCATCACTGTTTTCTTATTGTTTTTCACTATATCTTCAGCTTTCTTGGATTGTGTGTAGGTCCTACAGGCTCCCATGTGTTGAATTTATTAATTGTCTATGTAGATAGGTGTTGTATCTTTCATTTTGTGCTTTGACAGAGGTTAATATATAACTTAGGGCCTGAAAATATCTTATTCTTCCCTACTGGGTTTGAGCAGTCTCAGGGGTTTTGAGGGAAAATTGATGTCTTAGTCATCATCCCACCTACTGTATTTGATTGTAACTTAGTGGGATGATGGAATAAGATGTAGGAAATTGTATTAAAGTGGTAGGAGGTGTTCAGGGACAGAAACTTGGCATGGAGCATGATGAGTAAGCTGGAAACATGTGGTTTTCCTTAAGAGATTAATGGCACAGTCCTAGAGTTTGATGAAACATCATTGTCAAAGGCCTAATGAATGTTCTCTAAGCATTTGGGGACCTGATTAGACATTTCTGAGCAGTTGGGTTGTTTAGGAAAGGTCTGGAAGTTGGAGAAACAATAAGGGTGCACCAAAACCCTAGTTCCTTGAGGATTTATGAGGTTTTTTAAATTTGAATCTTGGTTGTACATTTGGAGGCCTAAAACCTCAAAAATCCCTTGTTTTGGATCATTCCCCAAGACTTTTTCTTGGTTTGGAGATTTGGTGAGGGAATTAAAAGGGGGTCTCTTTGTAAAAATGGCCTAATTGGAGGCCTAAAACAGTGAAAAGTTTGAATTTGAAGTCTCTGATCCAAAGGATTGGTACTTGGTTTTCTATCATGTTAAACAACTTTGAAATGGGTACCTGAATCTAAATTTTTTTTCTTAAGATCTTTGGAAAACTTGTGAGAAAAAACTCAAAAGCAGGGTTCATGCTGCTACAAGGTATAGCTTGTGTCAAATAGTGAATTTTTGAGGATTTCAAGGAACCTGGCTTGGAGGTTATCTTCAAATGATCTAATTGTCACTATATGCATTTGGAGAGTCTTTTTAAGGGTCTTGGTGGAGATTGGTATTTGTTTTGCAAATTTGAAGGGTTGGGACCCCTTGAGGGTGTGTTGATGCTTGACGGTTGAATGTGTTTCTAGAAGAGTTTGTTGTTTTGAATTGACACTTGGTGTTGTTTTGATTATTCTTCACCTAGACTCTGCATCACTACCCTCCCTCGCGAACTCACACTCATTCTTTGATCTGAATCATATAGCTCCTACAATAGGCACCGTCGATGTAATCCTCTCCCATTAGTGGTTGCAGAACCACCAGGCATACCGCATCGTCACTCCTGCATCCTCCACCCTAACAACCCTCCCTAGGTAGGGCAGCTGTACTATCACCACCCATGATAATTTGGCATCCCTTGTTGTAAAAGCATCTCCCCATGGTCACTTTTTGGTGAGTCGATGAAACATGACAGGTACCTCTAGAATATCCTGTACCAGCCCAAATTGCCTCAACACTCTATCTAGTCGATGCACCTCCACTATACATGGTTGGCTCCCAATCAAAACACACCAGCTCATAAAATAGCCCTAATTACTATCCTCCTCCTCCCTCCATCCCCTGAACCATCGATACATATATGGATACCATAATATGTCCCTCTCTTGCAAGCCATCTATCACTCTCCTCCACCCATCCATATCCCCCTACATCTCATATTGCAAAACCCATCCCCTCGCCTCCCCATACCCCCAGGCCATAGGATCCCTATCATCCTCCTCTTCTCCCCTAACCACTAAAGGTCTTGTCACCATAATGTGCTCCCATTCCCACACCTATAGTAGGGTCGTGTGTGTCAAACTCACTGACCTCTGGTAGTAGATCACTTGCATGTCTCAATATAACTATGCTAATACATAGGTACCCCATTAGAACTATCCCTTGCACCACTCGACAATATGTTGAATCACCTCCATGAATCATAGACTTCAAAACCACCCACTCTGGTCTGGCAACAATATCTCACTAATCAACCCACATAAAAATAATGGTATGGGTGGTACCCTCATTGACAAACATCTATCCAAGTCCAACTGCCCATTCTATATGGGCATATCCTCATCTTAGAATAACATTGAAATGGTGTGATCTAACTTTTCCCCTATCGATACCACATCTCTCACTAACAACCCCACTATGGGTAGCCTCAGGATGCGCCATACATCCTCCAACATCACTGTCATCTCCCCCATCAGAAGATGGAAGTTTGATGTCTTTAAACTCCATCTCTCTATTAGTGCTATCAGCATCACTCGATGCGCCCTCATCACCAGGAACTATAAAAAGTTAAATAACCCTACATGCTCTAACGCTACATGATCTACTCCAGTCATGGCTGCCATAGTCACTGCCAGTGTCTCCAACCATCACTCATGTGTTCGTAATCACTCAAAGCACTGCATCCATATTAATTAAACCATTAATTTCCTTCTCAGCTTCAGGACACTCTTTTTTCCCTCTATTTTTTTGTGTTTTCCTAGATCCTCCACCCTGCTTTGCCAAACCTACCTCGAGTCAGGATGGTTCTGTCGAGATAGGTGTGCCTTTACTAGGGGTGAACTGATCACAAGCTGAGGTGAACCTGCCTAGGGTTGGGATGGAATAGCCTCGAGCTAGGGTGAACCCATCCAGGGTCGGGGTGAACCTGCCTAGGATCAGGGCAGAACCGCCTCAGGCCTATGGGAGGATTTTGCCCCGAGACGAGGTGGTTCTACCCTGACTTGTGGGGCAGCTACACCCTGGGCCCTACAGGGCAGCTGTTTCCCAAGTGGGGGTGGCTACGCCCTGGGCCAGGGTGGTTCCACCCTAAGCCAGGGTGGCTCTACCTCGGCCTGTGGGGCGGATGTGCCCCCCACACAGGGTGCGTAAAACCGCCCCAAGTTGGGGTGGATGCGCCCCCACATGGGGAGAACCTACCTGATCCAAGGTGGATGTTCCCCCCACACGGGGTGAAACCACCCCGAGTCGGGGCAGATGTGCCCCCGCATGGGGCAGACCCACCAAGCTGGGGCGGTTATGCCTGCAAGCGAGGTGGAAGTGCCCTGAGCTAGGGTGGAAGGACCCTGAGTCAGGGCGGTTATGCCCTTCTATGGGGTGGCCTTTTGCAACAAGGGGCCGCACCACTCCACAATGGAGTAGATTCACCCCTCCTGGCATCATGCCTTGCTCTCTTATACCCCTATCCCATTGTAAATCTCAAATTCTAGTTCCTACCCATTTTTCTTCTCTACGCCCAGAACAAAACCCATTTTTTACATTTTCTATAAACATTCAAAAACATGCTACAAATGTTTAAAATAAAAAGGATGGGTTTTGTTATTAACCTGGCAGGGCAATGCATAGTGGGTGTGGAACCTCCGCACTTCATCCGCCCAGTGAATGATATCAGAGTCATAATCTTGCGGCATCGTTGCTCTTTGTATTCTTCCCCTCCTCTCCTCTTCTCTCAACTACTATAGTGAAAATGAGATAAGGTAATTTCTAAAATTACCTTTTCACTTCTTCCCCCTCTTTTTTTTTCCCCTTTTTAAAATAAAGGGTATTTTTTACCTTTTGTTTAACTTTTTTCTCCTCCAACTAATTCCCTAACTTCCTGAGGCCGCCATTCGCAAATTGTGGGTCTGATCGACTCTGTTCAAAAACCAAAATTGCTCAATTTTTTGAGCCCTATCCAATGGTCCCTTCTGTTTCTTCCTATCAAGAAGTTTCCAAGAATTTCTTTTGTTCCCCAACCGCCCTCTCGAGGGGGCATATCCTACCATCTTTCCTCCATTCCTTTGTGGTAGTCACTGGGGCATCTCCCTCCTTTTTTCCCTCCGCTTGGACAACTCATTCAACCTCTTTCATGTTGGGGCATTAAGACCTATCATTTCCTTTGTCATCTACATTTTATCTTTCTTCAAAACATGGTTATTCTAACAATATTTCAAAAGGGGAAAAATGTAGACATCTAAATTTGATCACTCTCATACGATCAAATTCACCTCTTTATTCATTCATTCCATCAATATTAATTTATTTAAATAATATTACACTTTTTACCTAAAGTCCTTAAAGTATTTAATTTAAAAATTAAATGCTTTACCTTACATCTCTTTCCTCTCTAAATTAAGCAAATACACTAATTTATATAATTTAGTCATTTAACCTTTTTAAATAAAATAAATTTTAAATTCTTCTTTTTCTCTCTCCTTGTCACATCCTCCATAATCCCTTTCTAATCTAGATTAATTTAATTAATTCATGATTAGGATGTGCATCCTCTTAACCAAGGATTAATGTCACATCCTCCTACATTTTCACTTGCTTCTAATCTTTCATTAACTTATCCTAATCATGTATTTGCACAACCTTAATCAAATTCATTAGCCACATTTAGCATCCCTTTTTAGTCAACCTTTCCATTTACCTTTCTTAGCATTGACCCTCTTTCCCATGTGAATTTTTAATTCACATTTATTTATCCTAGGTGCCTCTCTTCTCCATGTGAATTTTTAATTCACATTTTATCCTTCCAAGGCTTACCTTATCCCCGCGCAACTTCTAGAACATTTGACTTGTCACCTCACTCACATGTGACAAATTCCCACCTTTTTGGAAACCCTCTCTTATCCACTATATTATCCCAAGTATGTGAATTTTTAATTTACATTTATTTCTCCAACCCCTTTCTCATTTCCCATGGATATTTTTGACGAATTCCAAAATTCCTCAAATGTCACTTTCATCCTCACTTGGGGACAAGAAGTTCTTTTTTGAGGAAATCTTCTCACCCCCCAAGGTACTTGTCCTTCCTCCACATAATGTACCTCCCTTCCACCTCACTTCCACGTCATCTTATCCTAGGCCATCTCACATTCCACATGTCAAGATGTGAGGGCTTGTGAGTCCTCAACTCACCATAGCCCTACATCTTGACCTTGGTGGCTCAATCTCAACCATTGAATTCTCTAGAGAACTCAAATTTCTCTATAAATACCCCCTCTTCTAAGGAATTTTCAACACTAAGTCATTTTAGTATCCTTATGCTATCATTTTGAACACCCAATTCACAAGTATTTTCACTCATTTAGCCAAGCCAATCAAGCCATTTGCATTTGCATCCCATCACTTGGTCAATCTTTCATTTATTCATTTCCTTAGCCATCGAAGGAGCATACAAGATTACATTCACAAGGGCCAACCAAGGGATTCATTAATATGGAGAAGGTATAAGCAATTGCATTATTTCATCTATTTTCTTTGTGTTAACAATCCCTTAGGCTAATCTTTGAGGTGTGTTTTGTGTTTTTCCTAATTGCATTATAGTTGTTTTTGCATATTTAGGATGGATAAAACATTTAGGATCACACATACTAGTAATCCTAATTCTAATGTGGCATTACATATTCTCTCCTCTTCCACCATACCATCTATTAGCATTCCATTCACTTTCCCTACCACTACATACACTCCATCACTAGTTTCCCTTCCACCTCATACCACTTACACTGACCCTCTCATCATGCAACTTTTCCAAATCATCTCCTCCATGCAAAAAAAAAAATCCACCATCGACCAAAACCATAATGGACCACCCACCTATTATGTCTAAAGTAGCCCACTATCTTTGGAAATCCTACGAACACCGATGCTGCAAGGAATAGAAATGCCTAGATTTGAGAAGTATGGTGGGAAGGGCAATCCTACTAATCATGTTAATTCTTAGACAACCTTATGTAGCGACTTTTTCCTTGATGACAAACTATTATCTAAATTGTTTCCTAGGACTTTAAAAGACATTGTCTTAGATTGGTTTTCATCATTACCAAACAATTCAATTTGTTCATTCAATGAACTAGTTGATGCCTTTATAAATCTTTTTCAAATGCATATGACTCCAAAAAATATATTGGCTGATTTAATGAGAAGCAAACTAAATTTGGATGAAAAGGTAACTAATTTCATCTCTTGTTATCAGCCATTTTATGCCAAACTCAATGTCAAGATTCTTGATCCACATCTTCAAAAGATGTCTATTGAAAACTTGCAAACTCAACTACAAGATAAACTCACAATGATTAAATTTCCCTCCTTTATGCATTTGTGTACAACCATTTGTGACTATCACAATTTGGTTAGTATTCGTGATGCCAAATCCACTTCTAGCTGAGTTGAGAAATATGAACATGGAACTTCAAAAAATTTACAACCATTTAGAAAACCAAACAAAGGGTTCTTACAGTTCAATCCCCCTCAACAACCAACTCAACCTGTCAATGACCAAGTAGCCGTTGTTAAAGCCACGATACCTTATAGTTATGGAGATAAAAAATGATAGTTTACACCTTTACTAGACACTCTTCATCACACCATGTCCCAGCTTTTGCAGCAATAGATGATTACTTTACCTACTATTAAACCACTAGATCCTACTAAGCCTTTGCCTCCAACCTTTCAAAGTAACGCTTATTTCCATTATCATAGAAAAAATTGACATGAAACAGAACAATGTAAGCATCTCAAAGACCTAGTACAAGACCTCATTGATTCTAGTCATCTATCTATTTCAAATGTTAATGTTAAAAGCAATGTGTTTGTTGCTCCACCCAATCAAAATTTTCAATTTTTACAAATCCCATTCCCAAGCACAATGTGTGATTTGTCCAAGCTATCAAAAGTCAAAACAATGATGTGATGAATATTCATATAGATATTGAACATCTTGATCCGATTTCACATAACACTACTATTAATCTTATGAATGAAATGCTAGGTGCGATAGACATTTTCCCTCATAAGGTCCAACCTAAGAAATCTCTTGATATTACTTTCTCATCTAAAGACTACTTCCAATTCTTCCTGCTAGTCCTCTTTACATAGTCGGTCATATTTATGATAAGTCCACTAATGGGATACTCATAGATCTTGCCCATGGTGAGAATGTGATCACTGAGGAATTTTTGGTATTACATGATCTTTATCAAGATGATTATGATAAAACAAAAGCATGGATCAAAACACACAATTATTTTTATTTCCCTACAATAGGATCAATTGTCCCTCCATTACAAATAGGACCTAAAACAATGGATGTTACATTCTCTATCATCCTACAGTTGGATAATTTTCTTTTGCAGCTAGGCCATCCATGGCTACACTCAATGAAATTTTTTCCTTCAATCATACACAAATGTATAAAGTTTCCACTTGACAATGACATATTCATTGTTCACCATAGTAGCTTTCACCCTTTGTCTTGTAAAGGAAAATTATTTTTAGAAGCCTTTTGGCCTGATCCCATGGAACATATAACTCCTCACAAAAACTTCTTTTTCATTACTTACCAAAATTTTTAAAAAAAAAAAATTGCCAAATTTTCCCTCTACAATACATCCCTGTCGACTTCCGACACTCCTATCTTAGATGAAACAATGTTGCAACCTGAACAAGAACCAACCCATCAAATTTGACCAACACCTGAAACCTCCCCCATATCATCCAAATGGCCAAGAGATAACTATAATAACTCCACCATACCTTCTCATATAAAACTAGTTTATAAGGAAAAGGAGAAAGTGGCCGAACAACCTTCCATGGTTTCTAATGTTCGTCCCTTTAGGGAAGAAAAGCAACCAATGGTTGATCAACCCACTCATTCACAAGCAAAAATTGACAATAAAACCAAAAGAAACAAAGGAGTTAGGGAGCATAGGCATTGACATCGTGCCCTTGCTTGGAAGTCACAAGATGAAGAAAATAAATAAAATAAAAATCTGCACTTGACAAAAGCAATGCATGACAATCCTCCTCCCCAATCACAATAAAATGATCCCATACAACAACCAAAACTTGTGACACACCCTTCATTGGAAATTTTCATTTGTCCTCCTGTTGTAATTAATCTGGATGAAGATGATGAAATCACTAAAATTGACAAAGAGGTGCATAATCATCTAAATACATTATTTTCCTCTTCCATGAGCTTAAATGACAAATCTCCTACAAAATGTGTAGAATCATATACTTCCCCTAGTTCGACACTTGCACTTGTCCCTTTGGCTAATCAACTACCCTTGACATATCCTAAACATGATTGGGAGGTGGATGACTTGCTCATCGATTGACTTGCATCTACCTTACTAGTCTTTTGCATTTTTCTTTTTCTTTTGTGTTTGCATGTGTGTAATGTGTTATCCCATGATGTGAAATTTTATGTTCTCCTCTCTTTGTGACATTCTTCTATGTGTACCTTCATTATTCTCTATGTCGTACATTGCTTTGTTTTGTGTTTTCCTTTTGGGTATGATGCAAAGCTTTGAGAAGCCTTATGTCTCTTCCATGTTGACCCAAAAGGTCTTTCTTTTTTTCTTTTTTGCTGGTGTTTTCCTTTTGGGGATGACACAAAGCATTGAGATGCCCTATGTGTCTTCCATGTTGACCCAAAAGGTCTTTTATTTTTCTTTTTTGCTTGTTTTTTCATTTTGAGGATGATGCAAAGCATTGATATGCCCTATGTCTCTTCCATGTTAACCCAAAACATCTTTCTTTTTTCTTTTTCACTTGTGTTTTCCTTTTGGGGATGATACAAGGCATTGAGACCACAATGTATCCTTCATGTTGACCCAAAATCTTTTTTTCTTTTTGCTTTTCATTTTCATTTTTCTTGTGTTTTCCTTTTTGGGATGACGCAAAGTGGTGAGACACCCTATGTCTCTTCCATGTTGACCCAAAATGTATTTCTTTTTTCTTTTTTCGCTTGTGCTTTCCTTTTGGGGATGACACAAAGTATTGAGACACCCTATGTCTCTTCTATGTTGACCCAAATGGTCTTTATTTTTTATTTTTTTCTTGTTTTTTCCTTTTGGGGATGATGCAAGGCATTGAGACCGTAATGTCTCCTTCATGTTGACCCAAAAGCTTTATTTCCTTTTTCTTTTTGTTTTAATTTTTCTTATGTTTTCCTGTTGGGGATGACACAAAGCATCGATACATCCTATGTCTCTTCCATGTTGACCCAAAGAGATCTTTATTTTTCTTTATTTTCGCTCTATTTGTGTAATTCTTCCAATTCTATGTATTCGAGGAATGATTATAGTTCTGAGCTCTTTACAAAATATTGCAACAAAGAACATACTAACCCCAAATCCATAGATCCCTTATGTGTTTGATGTTTTAATTTTTGGGGCAACTCCTTCCTTTTCCTTTTCTCTTGCATGATGTAGCCTCACTCAGAAATGTATGATTTGGCATAGGGGCTTTCCAAGTTGGCTCTCATGTCTTCTTTCTGTTTGAATTTTTCATTTTCTACTTTAAATTAATTTCTCACAGAATGGTGTGTAGAAATTACTTAAAGTGGGGGCATACATTGGCATTATTCATTTTCATTTTTCTTTTCTTGGTTCTTAGCGCAGCCCTCTTACTTCATACAATGTGTTTTGTCACTTTTTGGATGACATTGGGTGCAATTTCTTTCATGAGCATAATCTCTCTTAGCATATTACATTCCTCTCAATGGCCCGATGCAATGCACTACATCCCCTAAGTTATGAATCTTCTATCCTTTGATTGGTCCTCTCTTGGAGACATTAGGAACAATGTTCCCTAAGCTAAGACCTCGCATGAACGAAACAAGACTCGTTTGAACATCTTTTGCATGTTTTATTTTTCATTTGTTATGTGGACACATTGCACAACATAGCTTGAATGCCTGTAGTGCCATTGCATTTATTCATGAGTTCTAAGCATACAAAGCTTTGCTTGTCTCATGAAGCACAAAATGACATTTTCCTTTGTGGCACCTTATTAAAGTTATCAGGAGTTATAAATTTGGTATGGTTGAGTAGGAAGCCCATTTCAAGGTATGAATTTTCCCCATAGCCACTTGCATGTGTGAGTGCATACTAGCCATGAGTGTATGTTTCTCACATTTTGGGCCTTCTCACCGAGAAAAAAACCATGAGTTATATCACCCCAAAGTGAGCATGTATTTATTTTCTTGACAAACAGCCTAGATCTAATCCACAACAGGCTAGACAAACAATCAAAACTTGATCCAATTTTCTTTCCTTTCAACTTCCCTCTTCATTATTTTTCATCATTTTCATATGTGCTCCTTTGTATTTATGTTTGGTTCTCCATGGGATGTTCATCCTTGGGGCTTGATCATCCCTCTTGATTGTTTTTGTATCCACTTGATTACATGTTTGGCTACTTTAGTGTGAGTTTGAAGCAGGTTCATCCTCTCACTAAAGTGGTGGCTAACTGTGGACATGGAAAAAGAAACACTTCTACTTTTTCTCATGTTTAGGCCCTCCTAGTGGACTTTGGCCTTATTTTTCATAGATTTAATGTTGTAATGTGATCAACACATTCACAATAGGTCTTGGACCATTGAGAATCATTAATACTTCTAGGATGTCTTGTAATGGTGTTGTGAAGTGTTGTAACCCACTTTCACACTTTTCTAGGACCCTTTCATTAAAATTCACTTAAATAACCCCTTTTTTATCACTTACCAAGTCTTATTTCAAAGTGTTGTAAAGAGTTGTAACAAACTCTCATGCTTTTCTAGACTTGTCATCACTAAATTGACCCTTTCTTATGTTTAAATGACCCCTTAATGCACTTTCCAGCCATACTTAAGTGTATTTTTTAGCATATTCCCATTAAACAACATTACATACATTCAATCCCTAACACCCAGTAAAATTTCCCTAGTGGGACCAAGTCGCCACCTGGGGTGACTTAGTCCCAGTTGGCACAAAAATCAATATAATTTTAATTTTCTTATGGGATTTTCTTCTCTTACCCTTGAGGTTGGCCTTGTTATGCTTTGCATAACCACCCCATTTTACTTTGGAACAAAATGGGTCCCCCTTTTTCTTTTGTTTTCTTCACCTTTGGTTGTCTGGTTTGGACTTAGGAGTTCTTTTGTTTTCCTCCTAAGTATATATTTTGTACTGTCATATTTGGTTCTGCCTGAACCAAAGTTGGGTTTCTTTTTGTTAAAATTGAGTGAAATGATGAAAAATAATGTATTCTCTATGCTTTTTGGGACTAATGGAGGCATTGTCTTGCAGGGTCAAATCATACATCTGATGCTATTTCACAAGGAATTCAGTTGGAAAGCATGCCTCAATTAGATGTGGCACAAAAATCCTCAAAGAATAAAGTCATTGAGACTAGCTAGATGTCTTGCCGACTGGCTGTTATGTTCTATTCATTTGAAATACACTGGTCACCCAAACATTTTAGTCGCCATGAGTTTTTATATATCTCTCTGACCCAACGAAGTCACGCTGACAGTTGTTTACAAGGCCAGCATCGTGGAAATGGTTTTCCTTCAGTGTTACCTCTGGCCAACAAATGAATCTCTCACCGAAGAAGGATGTCATCGGGGAGAACTCTGGCCGACAAGGCGACATCTCACCGAAAGAAATTGCACTCGCTAAAGGAAGTCTTGTTTGGTGTAATGTCTCACCGACCGAAGGAGGTCTTGCTAATAGGGTGTGGCTTTGAGGTAATGTCCTGCCAAATGATCATGGTCTCCTTGAAGGTTTGTGCCTTTGGTGTGATGTGTTCCCGATTGGGGGGAGTCTTGCTAAAACAAAATGGTTTGAGCTTGCCGAAAGGAGGTGTCATCAGTATAACTCCTAGCTGAGGGATTTTAGTTCGACATGAGGTCTTTCCACTGACAAAGGTCTCACCAAAATGGAATGGTGCCTTTGGTGTAATTTTTTGCACTCAGTGTAATGTCTCACCGACGGGGTGAGATCTCGTTGAAAGAATAGTGGCTTGGGGAGAAGTCTATCTGATTGCTTGGTCTCTCGCTGACATGGAGTGGTCTCAGTGTGATGTCTCACTGATCGAAGGTGGTTTTGCTGATAGTGGTGCAAAAGAATATATGAGTTTAGTATAAGTCCTAGCCAAATGGTTGATCTTCGATATGAGGTCTTGCCAACTCAAGATTCTCGCCGATGGTTTCACATTTCGGTGTGACTAATGGGAACCCGCTATGACCTCCTGCTGACTAAATAATGTCTTGCCAACAGAAGAGCACAGTGATATGACTCTTAAGGACTTGGTATGATGTCTGGCTGATAGTGATAGTCTAGGTGATAATTTTGGGATATTGATATAACTTTTGTAACTTGATATGAACTCTTGCTGACAGTTCTAAGCTATGCCAATTGCTGCTGTGAAGTATAATCGCATCAGGGAGACATAGCTAGTGTCTCACTGACATACAATTCTATTTGAATAACTTTTGACTGCTTGGAAAGCTTACGTGGTGTCTATTCAACCAATCAGAGGAAGCTAAAGGTGAGCCATTGGCAGTTTGACTAATTGACTATTCTTGTGAGGAAGATCAACAGAGCATAAATGACATGGACTTACTCTAAGATCAAAAGCGATGGATTAGCTTAGTGAACAATGGTGTGGGGATCTAACATGAGAGTCGGATGTTGTTTCCAAAGGGGGTTAACATGTAGAAAGATCTAGAACAAGAGGAAAGCTGAAAGGAAGAAGAGGCCACAAGTCTCAAGGATAGCTATGGTGTCTACTAGAAAGGGAAGATCGACATTTATGATAATGCTCTAGGACATTCAAGACAACTCTAATGGAACTTCGAAGGTGGACACAGGGGCCAAAAGTTAATGTGATGGTTGCAAAAGATCTAAGGGCTACTCCTGAGGGTGATCCTTCACCAACATGGACACGGGGATGCACATTGAATGCGATTAAATTTATTCCAAAAGATCTGAGGGCCGACCCTTTTGTAATCAACTGATATTTTTGTAAACCCTAAAAATAGGGGCCAACACATTCTTTTTGGCGTATGTTGTGTATATGACACTTTTGGAAGACCTGTTTGTATTAATAAGAGGATCTGGTAGAGGAAAAGGAGATACATAGAGAGATAGATTTTGAATAGTAGGAATTTTCTAAAAGTAGAGAAACTTAAGAGTAGAATAGAGTAGGAGC
Source organism: Sequoia sempervirens (assembly GCA_007258455.2). Classification (NCBI taxonomy): domain Eukaryota; kingdom Viridiplantae; phylum Streptophyta; class Pinopsida; order Cupressales; family Cupressaceae; genus Sequoia; species Sequoia sempervirens. Next base: position 252,176 of record VDFB02210504.1, on the reverse strand, counting down.
TAGATTCAACAGAGGCAGTAATGTATCTTTCAAGTTTTCTTAGTGTAGATGGAGATGATTTAAAGACATGGATTTTCTACACACTGGTGATTGTGCCAGATTTGTAAATGTTTCTTATCTATTTCACCAACAGTAGAAGAAACCAGATATTAAATCTACTTCATATTATGCTTCAGAATGGTAGTTATCTTGGGTTAATCATCTGATTTGAAAAGCTTTCAAGGAATGAAATTTTATTTTATGTTTTGTTTAAATGGTTATTTGTAATTTGCTGTTGAAATTAGCACTGTGAATGAATGAAACTATCTGTCAATCACAAGTTAATTTTTTTCTATAGTTTTAGTTAGAAATTCCTTGAAAGGCAACAAGTCTGATTAAGTTGGATGAATTATCATTCTCTTCAGTTATAAATCTTTGATCTATATTTTTCTATTTCTTTAAAAAACCTAGTTAAAGTAGGTTTAAATTTATGTTTGATCTTAGGAAAATCCACAAGCTCAACACATCAGGCCCCTTGAACATTATAGTTCACATCAACCATTGAGTGAAATCAACATAGTCGAGAACCGATTACCAAGACCTTGTGAGTTAGATATCCAAGCATTATTCTTTCTCTTTCAGGAGAGCAGAATAGTAATATTCTACTTACTATTGTTGTGCTCATCTGACCCATCAATAGTTAATTGGAGCTAGAAGGAGGTCCTGGAAGAGAAAACTTGATAATATTGGGTTTTTCTCACCTAAAAGGTCCTGTAGAGTTCTTCGATCAGCTAAAAATCCACCACCTTTGATTTAACTAAAGATCCCAATAAGACACAAGATTCACAAGACTAGGGCAACCCTCATACCACTTTTGTTAGCTCCACTCACTCCACTAGGATTTTCACCAATACCCTAATGGATACCTATCAAACCACCACCAAATCCATCTCAAGTGCCATTACAGCTAGTTCAACCCATCCAATAGCTAGCTCAACCACCACCAATGGTGTATTTTCAGAATAATCCCTCTCCATTGGGGACTATTCCTAGAGGCTTTCATGATATTCCTAAGAATCCTGAGAATTTTTGTCCCAAATACATTCATGGTGAATCAAGAAGTTTTGAAGAGCACATACAAGTTTTTAAAGATGCTTGTACCAGAGCTCAGATAGCTCACCATGATGTAGTTTGTAGATTGTTCCCTTATTCCTTAGGGGATATGGCATACAACTGGTATCTTAATCTTCCACAAGGTTCTATTCTGACCTGGACAAACCTAGAGAATGCTTTCATCAATCAGTTCAAAGTTTATGTGGATCCATCCCTTTTCTTCCACCAATTTACTACCATTAGGAAGGAGCCATGTGAATCCTTGCCCTTGTTTAATACCAGGTTTCAATGAATGTATAGGAGACTGCAAGACCCCTATCTAGTTGCTGAGAATAGTGCCATTCAAGCATACTTTAGAGTTATAGACCCTTTTCTTGGCTTATTCCTACAAAGGACTTATCAACCAACATATATTGATTCCTTGTCTAAAGTCTATCATATAGCCATTAAGCTGCAAAAACAAATTAGTTCTCAATAAGGAAGTTTGGGAGGAGGTTTTCCTTCAATGGGATATCAGATGTCTAGCCCAACCCCTTTATTTAATACTATCCCAGAGATGTCTCCTTCCCATTATAGACCTATGTCTGAGTTGTAGAATCAACCTCCTGTTCCATTCTTTTCCAATGGAGCTTCTGAATTCTTTCAACAATCACAGACTCATCATAGTCCGCATGGTCATCATAACCAAGTTGGAACTCCAAACCATGTTAGTCAGCCACTTGTTGCTAAGAGTGGTGAAAGTGAAAAGACAGTTCAACTCACAAACGAGGTGGATACCTTAAAGAAAACTCTGTCTCAAGTCACAAATGACATGGCTCATCTTAGATTGAACCCTTCTCAAAACCAAGATAATTATCCTAATCAAAGCAATAACAATCAGGGTAATTACTCGAACAACTACAATCATAGCCAAAGAAATTATCAAGGCCAAAACTCCACTAACTAAGGCTATCAAAATCAAAATAGAGGATTTAACCAGAGGCCAAATAACAACCGACAATGGAATATAGGGCCAAATAATGGTGGAGTTTCTCAAAATAATCAAGCTAATGAGGATAGGTCACATACTGCAAATGTGGCTGACCTTAATTTTATGACTAATTAGTGCAGGCTACATGATACTCCAACCCATTATGAGGTAAACTGCCTTGAGATGGAGAAAGTTGTGAAGATGGCATAGGCAGATGCCCAAAATTTGTAAGGGAATTCAAATAAAGAAGGTGGCTTAGTAGATACAACAATTACTTATGACCTCTTTGAAGAAGAACCTTCCAGACAAAGTGAGAATGAACCAGAGGAAGACATGTATGATGCCCAAGCCTTCCAGATAAAGGGAGGACATTTCCTAATAAATCAAAATAAGGGTCCGTTCACCACATCAACACCACCTAATCATATGTTGCCTCTAAATAAAGGTGTTGATAACAACCCTCCTCCATCAAAGGGTCCACCTGACTTTCATGACAAAGGTAATTCATTTGGTGTTTTTAGAGGTAATGCAAGTTATAACACAGAATTTGATATTGTTTCTGAGATGCAGAGACAAAAAACCTCTTTATCATACTTTGACATCCTAAAGTGGTACCCTACCCAATGAGACATAGTGCTGAAAGCTTTGGAACAAGCTGATAAATCAAAAGGGAAAACCATGGTGGTAGCTGATGCAGACATGAACGAAGCTTTGTACCGAAGCCAGGTAGGTACCTCACCATTTCTTTTAAGTTTGAGAATCTACGGTAAGAATATACATAATTTCCTATTAGATTTAGGGGCTTCTGGAAATGCTATGCCATTTTCCATATGCAAGAAATTTGGACTAAACCCTGTCCAAAAAAGCAAGAAGGTCATCCAACTTGATAAAATAGAGGTTAATGTGGTTGGAAAATTGAGAAATATACATTTGCAAGTAGGGTCTGACCCTAGGATTTAAACCAATATATATGTTCAAGTAGTAGACATTCCCGAGACTTATGATATGTTGTTGAGCAGAGATTTGATGAAAAGTATAGAAGGATATCTCTCCCTTGACTTTTCACACATGTGGCTACCATGGAGGGGAGTGCCTACGTAGATTAGGATTGAAAGTGAACCTTGCCTCAAACACATCATCGCTAAATATGATTGTCCCAATGAGGTAGATTATTTTGAAACTGAGATAGGGGTTTATAAAAGAGAAGAAGTTTTAACATTTTTAGTTATTCATTCTAAAGATTTGTCAACACAAAAAATCCCTGATCCCATGATTAATGAAAAACAACAAGGATTGATCAAGAAGTTGCAACAAGATCAGCTAGTCTTAGGGGAAGATATCGATTTGCAGAGTCTTCTACTCCCTAATTGGTGCAAGGTACACTACCAAAATCATTCAGAATTAACCTGCCAACCCTACATTAGTATTTTAAATCATGTTTCCCGAACTAAGGAAACTAGCCTAAGTCACCTTCAGACCATTTCAGACCACTTCTCATTCAAAACCAAAAATGCAGTAATGTTAACCAGGGACAACATACCTTCAAAGGAAGCCCCTTCTCAAATTGAACTTACCACGGTCACAATACTGGACCAACATAGTTACGAAGAAAAATCCCAAGGTCTGTTTGATACCCCTGCACTCACAAGTATACCAAAACCCAAGGGATTAATCAAAGATACAAGTGACTATCAAAAGGATAGCCTTGGATTACATAATATATCTAAGCACGAACTAGAAATTGCACCTGAGGAACCTATTGAACACCTCTTACCAATATTTGATGCAAAGGATCAAGTGTGCCCACCTATGGCTCATCTTATCCAAACGCCCATAATAACCTCAAAGAGATCAACCCCAACTCATGATCAGATATGGACCCTCATGTTTGATGGATCCAAGTCCAAAATAGGTTGTGTTGTTGGGATTGAATTAACCAGCCCGAAAGGGAAAAATTTCTTTGCTTCTTATAGGTTGCAGTTCAGATGGACTAACAATGTAGTGGAATATGAAGCTTTAGCTCAGGGGCTGATGTTTGCACATAAGAAGAAAGTTACTGACTTGATGGTTAAAGGAGATTCAAAAGTAGTTATCAAGAAAGTATGTAGCCAATACACATGTCACAATAAAAGGCTAGCAGCATATAGAAATCAGGTATGGAACCTATTTGAAGACTTTGATGCTTTCGGGATTAGTTTAATCCCTAGACAAAAGAATCAAATAGATGATTCATTAATTGTTGCTGCAAGTACCCTGGAACCCATGCGAGGCTCCAAGTTTAAGAGATTCTTAGTAGAATTGATTTCCACCCCGGCTATTCCTAATAACATCAAGAACTTTCAGGTTTTTGATGATGATCAACACATCCTTGCTTTTCTAGCAAGCTGAGATGTTTTTGAAGGATAGATCATCGATGAGTCCAATAAGGATCAAGGAGAATGGAGCCTCGAAGACTGTGATACAGAGGCGGTCCTCAATTTAAAAAGTAATAGCATTCCCAAGGGAATGGTGGCCTTAGAAATAATTTTTGACTCAGACCCAAAGGCTTGGGAAAAGGTATCAACCGAGGATAAAGGAGGTGAATATGAAACTATTAACCTAGCTGATTCTGGCCCTAAAAGAAATATCTATGTAGGGAAGGCCTGCCCTGAAGCAATTAAAAAATATATACTGATGGCATTGAAGAAGGATATTTCTGTAATAGCTTGGGGGTATGAAGATCTAAAAACATTTGATGCTTCTATAATGACTCATACTATTCCTTTGAAGCCTAAAGCTAAGCCATTTCTGCAGAAGCAGCGTCCTGTCAATGCCTTGATTGAACCACTGATCTTTAAAAAAGTTCAAAAATTGCTTTCAACAAGAATAATCTTCCTTGTAGGACACTCAAAATGGGTGGCTAACTTGGTTCCAGTCTGTAAGAAAAATGGAGAGATCAGGCTATGTGTAGATTTCAGGAATATGAATAGAGCTTCAAAAAAAGACAACTACCCACTCCCTTCTCTGGACGAAGTCTTACAAACTGTCAATGGGTCTCAGTTGATATCATTCTTGGATGGTTATTCTGGATACAATCAAGTGATTGTTAATTATGAAGACAAAATTAAGACAACCTTCACTACTAAGTGGGGAACATTTGCTTACAAGAGGATGCCATTTGGTCTAATAAACATTAGAGCAACTTTTTAGTGTGCCATGGACATAGCATTCAAATATTTGATTGGTAAATGCATCATCATCTACATGGATGATTTGAAAGTGTTCTCTAAAGATAGACTAAATCATGCTGCAGACTTGGCTAAAGTTCTTGAAAGGTGTATCCAGTATGGCATCTCCTTGAATCCTAAAAAGTGCATGTTCGGGGTTTCTGAAGGGAAAATTTTGGGACACATAATCTCAAAAAGAGGAATATCGATCGATCCAGACTGAGTAGAGTCCATTCTGAAGATAACTAGGCTAGGAAGTAAGAAGGAGATGAGATCTTTCTTTGGAAAGATTAACTTTGTGAGAAAGTTTATCACAGGTTTTGCAACAATTGTAAAGCCATTGAATGAAATGATGAAGAAAGATGCTATAGTAGAATGGAGTAACAAGGCAAAGGCCATATTTTCTCAATTAAAAAAATCCATTTCAGAAGCACCAGTTCTCACTAGTCCTAATTACTTGAGGCCATTCTATATTTATTCTCTTGCTTCTGAACATTCCTATGCAGTTTTCCTAACTCAACATAGAGAAGAGGGAGAGGAGAGGCCTATTGCTTTCATGAGTTCTCCATTTAAGAATATCAAAGTAGAGTACCCACCTCTTGAAAAACAAGCTTTTGCATTGGTTAGAGCTATCAAGAAGTTCAGGCATTATATCCTCTGAAGTCAAATTATTGTCATAGTTCTTGATGTTGTTGTGAAGTCTCTACTCATGTAGAGTGAGTTGGGAGAACGAATGGGGAAATGGATGGCCATTTTGCAAGTGTTCGATCTAGAGATTCTCCCTATGAAACTTGTCTAAGGTCTGGGCCTGTCTAAATCCATAGTCAATGCTAGCAAGAACATTATATGTCAGCAATACACAACACAGTCTTTTTCCAACGACCCTTGGTATGCCGATATCATTTGTTTCATGCTTAATAATCTGTGCCTAGAGGGAATGAATACGACTCAGAGGAGAGAACTAAGAATGAAGAGCTCCCATTATATGTTCAAAGGAGGATTTCTCTATAGGAAAAATTTTGAGGGAATGCACCTGCGATGCCTTGATATCAACAAAAGGCTAAACATGTGATTGTTAAATTCCATGGGAAACATGGCATAGGCCATGGTTCTATAGATTCGTTAGCACATTAGATCCTTAGATCTGGTTATTACTGGACATGTGTGTTCAAAGATGCCCACCAACATGTAAGAACATGTCATATATGTCAAATTTATGCATAAAAAAAAATGCCATTCAGCCATGCCATTACAACCTGTTTATGAGGTAAGACCATTTGCCCAATGGGAGCTGGATTTTATTGGGGTAATTAACCCAAATTCTTTTGCAGGACACAAATTTATTTTGACTACCATGGACTACTGTACGAGATGGACAAAGGCTATACCTTGCAAGAATAGCACAATGGAGGTGGTAATCAAGTTCCTCACCGAATGCATCACAACTAGGTTTGGAGTACCCTTCGCATTGGTATGTGACAATGGCTCTTCATTTTCTTCCGCTGAGTTCATTTCATGGGCTTATGATCACAAAATTGTTTTAAAATATTCTTCAAACTATTACCCACAAGGAAATGGAATTGTAGAATCAACTACTAAGAATTTTGTAGGGGTAATTAAAAAACTATTAGAGAACAATCCTAGGGACTGGCATACCTAGCTAAGATTTGCATTATGGGTAGATAGGACTAGGATCAAGGCTACTTTAAAGACTTTTCCATTTAAGCTAGTGTATGGCCAAGAGCCCGTGTTCCCTATTCACTTGAAAATACCTATCCTTCAGTTTATGCAGAATTTTTACTCTAATGATGATAAGATAGAAGTAAGGTTAGTTAGCTTGTTGAAATTAGAAGAGCAGAGAGATGTCGCCTTGTAGCAATTCTTTAGACACCAGACTATTGTCAAATGTTGGTTTGACAAAAGAGCCAAAATCAAGGCTTTTAGAATATCAAACCTTGTGTTGCTATGGAATAAAGCTAATGAAAAGAAGGGCAGCCACTAGAAATTTGATAAGCTCTAGTTAGGTCCCTATCAAATTGCTGAAATCCTAGGAGAAAATGCTTTCCAGTTGAGTAGTTTAACGGGAGAACCTGTTCCATTCCCTATCAATGGATAGTTTCTTAAACATTATTTTGAGACGTGAAGTTTGGTATTTTTGTTGGGCTGTGCATTTATGTAAATAATTGGTTTTTTGTATGTAAATAATTTTTTGTTCTGCTTTTAAATAGTTTTTTTGTTTGTTCATTTGTTCTTGCTTTCATTTTGTTTGCGTCCTTTGTTGTTTTGTGTCTGTCTTGTTTGGTTCTTTAGGGTTTCTCTATTTTTTCCATCTTTAAATGGTGGGTTGTTATCTAAAGTATGCTTTGGTTATTAGGAGAGAAGTGGTTTAGATATTTTCAATTTTTTTGATTGGATGATTTTGTCCTAAATTCATTGTTTTGTGCCCATTATCAATAAGAGTTGTGGAAAGTCTTGAAAATAAGGTGCAAAGTAAACAATCTTCACTGACTACCTCTGAATCTATCACAAATCATCAATATCATCTCCCTTTGTAATGGTATATTTGTCCTGGGATGATAGTGTTGTAAGATTTGAGTGAAAAATTTGATCCCCCAAATGTTGTTATGAGATCCATGGTAGTTTTCAACCTAGAACAGATGTCAAACATCTGACATATTGAGAGAAAGTTGAATGAAATATCTGAAACAACAAGAGAAGAGAAAAAAAAAAAAGAACTATCAAAGAGAAAATAAAAGAAGACTCAATATGAATAGGTGATTCTAGTATCTCTACCGGGGCTATGGACACCTGACTAGTAGTAGAGCAATGCTGTGAGAAAACTAGAGGTATCTCTGTTGGGGATATGGATGCTTGACTGGCAGCGGAGCAATGCCCAAGATATCATTGCACAATAGCTAAAGGGAATCAACTCATGTAGTTCCAATCTTGCACATTATTGATCAAAAGATGAGGAAAACTTTATAAAAGGATGATGCACCATCAAGCACACACATAGATATTTAGGGGTAGCCAGTGTTGACTTACATTTGAGATTCTAGCTCAACCTTGGTTATTAAAACAAACCCAACTAAAGTTGTGATGTTCATAAACCAAGAGTTTTGGGTGGCTGAATCCTTCAATTTCTTGAAAATGGTTAAACCATTTTCCTAGCTAAGTCGCCATTTTTTATGCCTTGTATAACCACCCCATTTTATTTTGGAACAAAATGGGTCCCCTTTTTTCCTTTTTTTTCTTTTCCTTTGGTTTTCTAGTTTAGACTTAGGATCTCTTTTGTTTTCCTCCTAAGTATATATTTTGTTTTGTCAGATTTGGTTCTGCCTTAGCCAAAGTTGGGTTTCTTTTTCTTAAAATTGAGTGAAATGATGAAAAATAATGTATTCTCTATGCTTTTTGGGACTAATGGAGGCATTGTATTGAAGCGTCAAATCATACATCTGATGCTATTTCACAAGGAAGTTAGTTGGAAAGCATGCCTCAATCAGATGTGGCACAAAACTCCTCAAAGAATAAAGTCACTGAGACTAGCTAGATGTCTTGTCGACTGGCTGTTATGTTTTATTCAATTGAAATACACCGGTCACCCAGACATTTTGGTCACCATGAGTTTTTATATATCCCTTCGACCTGAGGAAGTCACACCGACAGTTTTTCACAAGGTCAGCATCAAGGAAATGGTTTTCCTTCAGTGTGACCTCTGGCCAAAAAATAAATCTCTCACCGAAGAAGGATGTCACTAGGGAGAAGTTTGGCCAATAGGGCGAGGTCTCGCTGAAAGAAGTTGCACTCGCTGAAGGAAGTCTTGTTCGATGTAATGTCTCATCGATTGAAGGTGGTCTCGCCAACAGGGTGTGGCTTCGGGCTAATGTCCCACCAAATGATCTTGGTCTCACCGAAGGTTTGTGCCTTTGGTGTGATGTCTTCCTAACTAGGGGGAGTCTTGCTGAAATGAAATGGTCTGAGCTCGCCGAAAGAGGGTGTCATTGGTATAACTCCTACCTGAGGGGTTTGATTTCAACATGAGGTCTTTTCGTCTAACGGAGGTCTCACCGAAATGGAATGGTGCCTTTGGTGTAATGTTTTGCACTCGATGTAATGTCTCATCGACAGGATGAGGTCTCACCGAAAGAATAATGGCTCAAGGAGAAGTTTGGCCGATTGTTGGGTCTCTCGCCGACATGGAGTGGTCTCGGTGTGATGTCTCATCGACCGAAGGTGGTTTCACCAACAGTGGTGCACAAGAATATATGACTTTGGTATAACTCCTGGCTGAATGGTTTGTCTTCAATATGAGGTCTTGCCGACTAAAGAGTCTTGCCGATGGTTTCACTTTTCAGTGTGACTAATGGGAACCCGCTATGACCTCCTGCCGACTGAATAATGTCTTGCCAAATGTATATGTATTGCCAATGGAGGAGCAAAATGATATGAATCTTAAGGACTCACTATGATTTCTGGCCGATAGCAATAGTCTGGGCGACAATTTTAGGATATTGATATAACTTTTGCAACTCGATATGAACTCTTGCCGATAATTTTAAGCTATGTCGATTGCTACTATGAAGTATAATCACATCGGGAGAGACGGCTAGTGTCTCATCGACATGTGATTCTATTTGAATAACTTTTTACCACCTGGAAAGCTTACATGGTGTCTGTTCAACCAATCAGAGGAAGCTAAAGGTGAACCATTAGCAATTTGACTAATTGACTATTCTTGTGAGGAAGATCAATAGAGCATAAATGACATGGACTTACTCTAAGATCAAAAGTGATGGATCAGCTCGGTGAACAATGGTGTGGGGATCTAATATGAGAGTCAGATGCTATTTCCAAAGGGGGTTAACATGTAGAAATATCTAGAACGAGAGGAAAGAAAAAAGGAAGAATTGGCCATGAGTCTCAAGGACAGCTGTGGTGTCTACTAGCAATTGTAGATCGACATTTATGATAATGCTCCAGGACATTCAAGGAAGATCTGATGGAAGTTCGAAGGTGGACATGGGGGCTAGAAGTTAATGTGATGGTTGCAAAAGATGTAAGGGCTACTCCTAAGGGCGATCCTTCACCAACATGGACATGGGGATGCACATTGAATGCGATTAAATTTATTCCAAAAGATCTGAGGGCCAACCCTTCTGTAACTAACTAATATTTTTTTAAACCCTACAAATAGGGGCTAGCACATTCTTTTTGGCGTATGTTGTGTATATGACACTTTTGGGAGACCTTTTTTGTAATAACAAGAGGATCTGGTAGAGGAAAAAGAGATACATAGAGAGAGATAGATTTTGAACAGTAGGAATTTTCTAAAAGTAGAGAAACTTAAAAGTAGAATAGAGTAGGAGCTAGATTCAGCATAGGCAGTAATGCATCTTTCAAGTTTTCTTAGTGTAGATGGAGATGATTTGAAGACATGAATTTTTTGTACACTAGTGATTGTGCCAGATTTGTAAATGTTGCTTATCTGTTTCACCAACAATAGAAGCAACCAGATATTAAATCTACCTCATATTATGCTTCAAAATGGTAGTTATCTTGGGTTAATCATCTAATTTGAAAAGCTTTCAAGGAATGAAATTTAATTTAATTTTTTGTTTAAATGGTGATTTGCAATCTGCTGTTGAAATTAGCACTGTGAATGAATGAAACTATGTGTCAATCACAAGTTAATTTTATTCTATAGTTTTAGTTAGAAATTCCTTGAAAGGTAACAAGTCTGATTAAATTGGATGAATTATCATTCTCTTCAGTTCCAAATATTTGATCTATCTTTTTCTATTTCTTGAAAAACCCTAGTTAAAGTAGGTTTAAATTTATGTTTGATCTTAGAACAATCTACAAGCTCAACACCAGCAGGCCCCTTGAACATTATAGTTCACATCAACCATTGAGTGAACTCAACATAGTCGAGAACCAATTACCAAGACCTTGGGAGTTAGATATCCATGTGTTATTGTTTCTCTTTCAGGAGAGCAGAATAGTAATATTCTACTTACTATTGTTGTGCCCATCCGACCCATCAACATGCCTATGATGTGTTATTTTTTAGGAAATATTAGAAAATAAAGTATAAATAAAGGGATTTTCTATGATTTTTACCACCATTTATTCAAGCATTCATTCATCTAATCATTCAAGCAATTATCAAGCATTCAAGCACTCTAAGCATTATCAAGTCATCCATTGGAGCACTTCACTTCATATCTTCAGATTTCAACATCTAGGGTTTGGTGATTTTGTGACATTGCATGTTGTTTATTCATCATTCTCTTCTTATTTCATTTCATTTCATAGGGGTTGATTACCAAATCAGGGTTTGACCAAGGCAAACCCTTATACTCTAACCCTCAACCCTTTTCCCCCTCTTTACATGTGTGTTTGTAGGTCTTATATGCAAATTTATCAAAGAGAAAGGTATTAGAAAGGTGTTTTCAATCCATCAAAGTCATCAAAGTCAACAAAGCCCTAATTGAAGCTTGGGGACCTTTTTCAGCCCATTTTCTGTATAGTTTGGACCAGAAACTAGTCAAAAAAGGAAGTGTAGCCTGAAAGCTATAGCATACTGCCCCAAATTTCCCAAGATTCCCAAGTGGAGTAAGTCACCATCTGTGGTGAATTAGTCTTATTGCCAGGCCTGAAAAGTGGCTTCTATATTTCTGAGTACCCATTTGGCAGATACTTGTTTTGATAGATTTTCCCTGAAACTGGACTAAGTTACGCAACTTGTTGTAAGTGTCCTAGTCAACATTTCAAGTCAACTCTATAAGATTCTAGAGCCTCTCTACATCAGACTTCAAATTCCAAGTGCACCTCTCCAGTCTTGTTTAATTTTTTCATCATTTACTTGCATTCTTAGGTGTTTTTGCATAGATCACTATGTTTTCCAACACTTTGCATTTCTTAGGTTTAGCATCAATAATCACCTTTCTTTTTTAGTTTAGTGCATTAGGTCAATGTATTTAGGCATATTTCATCCATCCTTGCATTAATTTTGAATGTGTACATTGCATTTTGGCCCATCTTTCTCTTTAGGTGAAAAACCCTAGAAGTGGTGGAAGGCCATTCAGAATCCAAAATCTTTGTTCACAACTCACATCTTAGGGAATGTAATGCATAACATCACCACTAAGAGGAAATTTTTACACCAAGAAAGGTCACACTCTTGGAGGGAATCAAACCCAATGACAGTACCAAGAAAAATATGCATTACAAGAAGTAATAAAATCACACAATGAAACATAAAGCATTGCAAAAAAAATAAAAAATTATAATGCTAATGTATGCCCCCATTTTAAAGAAATTGCTAACACCATTGTTGTGAGAAATTTACTATAAAGTAGCAAATAATTAATGCTAACAATAAAGAGGACATGAAAGCTTACTCAGAAAGCCCTATTCCAAATTATATGTTTCCAAATGAAGATACATAATAAAAGAGGATGGGGTTTCCCCCAAAATAAAATCCAAAACACACAAGGGACCTACAGATTTGGGATCAATATGCCTTTGCTAAAATGTTTCTATAGAGTTCAGAAATGTCAGCATTCCCAAAATACTCATCTAACTAGAAAAAAGAAACATAGAGAGTGAAAACAAAGAAAAGGTTTTGTGTCAACATCGAAGAGATCTAAATGTCTTGATGCCTTCCATCATCTCCAAAAGAAAATCACAAGACAAGTGAAAAGATAAAAGGTTTATGACATATAGAAGAATTTAGATACAAATAGAGGAATGCACATGAAGGTATACATAAAAAAAATAGCATGGGGGATCACAAATTACACACATGTAATCACACAAAGAAACATGAAAATAAAATAAAGCACAAGAGTAGTATGGCACATGTGAGTCAACCTATAGCAGGTCATCTGCATCCCAATCTTGATCAATATATGCAAAAGGTGGACAACTAGCCAAAGGGACAACATCAAGTGCCAAACTAGGACAAGCACCAAGTTCAACACCCTCTTTATGAGGATCATCATTTAACCTCAAAGGAGGAAAATAATGAATTTAACACTTTATGCACTTCCTCATCAATCTTAGTGGTTTCATTATAATCATGCAAGTTAATCACAATAGCAATTCTAATGACAATATCCATAGAAAGTTGTTTATGTTATGATGAAGGTGAAAAGGCATCATGAATTGCTTGAGAAAAGTTTGGATTTTGATTTTCTATTTTGTTTGTTTCTTTTGTTTATAACATATGTGCAATAGCATGATGTCTATGCCTACACTCTTTAGAATTTTGATTTATCTTCATTTGGTTTTCAAGTTGCAATTGTGTAGGAGAAGGTTCATCAACCATAGGTTTATTTTCCTCCCTTAATGGAGGAACTCAAGGAACCATGGGAGGTTGTTCAACCACTTTCTCTTTAGCTTTGTAAACTTGTTTTACTTTAGGAGGCACAATAGGATTTGCTTGATTATCTCATGGTATCTCATATGAAAAAGGGGGAGGATTTGTTATAGGCTGGTCTTGGTTACTAGGAAGGGATTTTAGTTCTATCATAGTCTCATCTAGGATAGGAGACTCAATCATGGGCTGAGTTATATTGGTAAGGGATAATTCTGCAATGTGCTTTACCTTAAAATTTTGAAAGGATTGGAAAAGTAAATCATCACATGGACTAATAGGTTCTATAGGCTCATGCAAAAATAAATCCAATGATAAATTTCTACAGGAAGACACAGGATTAAAGACACTATGATGCACATTAAATATTTCATTTCCAAATGGAAACTTTAAACATTTGTGTACAACCAACAAAATGGCATTTATGGAGTGAAGCCATGGGTAGACTAACTTCACACAAAATTGATCCTTCATTGGGATGAGGGTGAATGAAACAATTTATGCTTTTGGTCCAACTTTTAGGGGTAGGATTATTGGGCCTATCATAGGGAAATAAAAACCAATATGTGTTTTGATCCATGCTTTTTGTTTTTTGCATGTATCTTGGTATAGTTCATGCACAAACAGGAATTATTCCATGATCATATTCTCTACATAGAGGGGATCAATTAATATCTCATTATTAGGCTTGTCATCAATTCTTCTAGCTATGTAAAGAGGACCATCAAGCACAATTTTTATTATGTAATTTTGTGAGAAAGAAATATCAGGGGGAATTTTAGTTTGGCTCTTACAAGGTTTAGCTTCAATAAATCCAACAATATTTTCCATTTAATTTTCCTCATTGACTTTTGTATTTTCATCATTTGTGTCAACATTCATCTGATCATTCTTTGTTTTAGTAGCTTTGACAAAGGAAATATTGTGATTTGGCATAGGATTGGTAAATATTTGCAAGTTTTGGTTAGGAGGAGCTACAAACTTGTTACCTTCATCATTACCACCTCTAATTTGAATATGATTAGAATCAATGAGGTCTTGCACAAGATGTTTAAGACACTTGCAATATTTTGTATCATGTCCATTTTGTCAATGAAAATGAAAATAAGCATTTGGTCTATAGTTTAAGGTAATAGTCTAGTAGGAGTAGGAGCTCTAACAAGAGGTAAGGAAATTAAATTCTTGTTTAAGACCTACAACATGGTATTATGAAGGGTATCATGTTGAGGGGTTAGTTTTTGATGTCTATCTCCAAAGGCATATGAATTTTTCATCTTTATAGTAGTCACATGGTTATCAACATGTTGAGTTGGTTGAGGGGAATTAAGTTGTAAAAATACCTTATCCTATTTCCTCAATGGTTGGTAACTACTTTGAGGTGCAGGTTCAAATTTTTCAGCAAGGTTAGAGGTAGTTTTTACTTCACAACTACTAACTGAATTTTGATAACCATGAAGGGTTGTACACAAATGTGTGAAGGAAGGGAATTTGAACATTTCAAGTTTGATTTGAATTTTATTTTGCAAATTGGCAATAAACATTCTTTGAAGGTTGACATCGGGAATCTCAATCTTTATTTGTGAATAAAGAATTTGATATCATGTTATAAAATTAGTAACTTTTTCATCCTCCTTTTGTTTACATGTCATTAAATCTGCTAGGGTCATCTTAGGAACCATGTGGACTTGGAAGTGGTTGTAGAAGGCATCAATAAGTTCATTGAATGGATTTATTGAGTTATTCGTTAAAGAGAAAAACCACTATAAATCAATATCCTTCAAGGATATAGGGAAGCGCTTAGCCAATGTTTTATCCTAAAAAATGAAATCACTACATAAGGTTGTGTATGTAGAAACATGACTAACAAGATATCCTTCCCCTCCATATTTCTCAAACCTAGGAACTTTTATACCTTGTGGAATTTGTGTTTTCAATATCTCCAAGAATAATGGATTGGTTTTGATGTAATGTGAAGGTTGTCCATTGTTGTTGTAGGGATGAGACATTTTGCAAAAGTGTGTTAAGGATTGGATCATTGTTGGTTGTGTGATAAGGACATGAATAAGGTGGGATTGTGTATGTTTGTGGAGGGAAAGTGTATTGTAAGTTTTTGAGAGGGGATGGATGAGGAGATATGAGATTTGAATGCAAAAAGCTAAGGGGATTCCCAATGGAAATACCTAAGGAAGTATTAACATTGCTAGTGAGTTGTATGGTTGTAATAACATAAGTACTAGTGTATGTAGAAATAGAGGTAAGGGTTGTGGAAGGAGGAGTTGAATTTCCACATTGACTTCGAGTATACCCCAAATCTTGAGAAATCAATGTAGAAGTATGTTTTTTAGTAATATGAGCTAGAATTCACATAACCTCTATTCCATTTTCATGTTCAAGCATTCTTCTTATGTTATCTATAGTAGGGAATGCAATACCCGTAACATTTTCAAAAGACACAAAATTTTGCAATGTTTATAAGTCTTCACTATATTTCTTATGTTTTCTTGAGGGACATTGGTAACAATTATTTCAACATTATTCACTCTATTTGTAGGTAAGGAATCCATGGGAAACATGGCATGGAAGCTATGATACATAGTGGGTTGATTAGTATCAACACTATGAGCGAAAGCGTTGGAAAACCTGAGATCCATGACGAATGGTGTATTGCGAGATAACATGAGTCTTACACTACATCTCACAATAGTATTACTAATAGGACACCAAGTTGTGAAGCTCATACAAGTTTAACAAACTCAATGTACACCTCAAATAGAAAATAGGAAAGATGCAATATCGTAAGATGTAAAGTGCAATGTAAATATGTAAAATAAATTTTTAGATTCTAAATAAGATAATTTTTTTATTATGCTATGTAAAAACCTAAAAAATAATTTCTTCTAGATGTAATTTTTTATTCACACAATACAATGAATTTATCCAGTTAATCTTAATATGATCAATTCCAAGTAACAAAAACTTTGCAAATTGAAATAGAAAACTTAAAATAGCCAAAAAAAAATAGAAACAAAGGTTTTAATGCCCAAAAAACAAAAAATAAACTCTAATCAGGTACTCATTCACCCCTAGGAAAATGGGTCCTAGCTTATGGTTTTGAAAAGTGTTTTTATACGTTTCTGAGTTGACTCGTGTAGTTTCAAGATTCTAGTTTTAGATAGTGAGTTACAATTTCAGATTTTTGTGAAATTAAGCTTGAATGCAAATGCAAAATATGACTAAATGACAACTTAGGAGAGATAATTTGAAATGAAATTTTGAGTATTTTTTTTGTTTTAATTTTTTTGGCATGCAATGATATGTAAATTCTTTGCAAAATGACTGATTTTTTTTGTATTTTTATATTTAAAGAATGCAAAAATACAATCCTAAAACCCTAAATGAGATGCAAAGTTAATGCAAGTTTAAATAAACCTAAATTATATTCAATGCAATGGAATGAAAATGAATGCAAATCCTAGATCTAGGGTTGACATGGACTCCAAAATCAGAAAAAATTAATGCTCAAAAGTTGGGTTCACCAAAATGAAATGATGAAAAATAGGTGCATCAATATGGAACAAAGGAATATGAGATTATGATGGACCTATTTTCCTCTATTTGATTAGGAAATGAGATCCACACAAATAATTGGCTTACAACCTTTAGGTGAGTCAACTCAAGGTGTGAATATTCAGATTTCCTTTTTGTGTCAGGAAAGGGGTCCTGGTGATGAGGGTGCAGCCCGAGACTTAGAAAATAACCCACAAACAAGAGAATAATTTTATTATTCAGAAAATGGAGCTTCTTACATGTAGAGGATCTCAGATCCCCAAGTTCTACAACACATGCAAGTTACATAAAGCTACAGAATCACCCTTTCACAATATGCGAGCTTGTCCCCAAAAAGTTACCGAAAAATTAGAAACCCACCCATAAATAGAGCTCCTCTTTAGTTTAGAGCCAAAAAAACATTCAAATTTGAGTATAGGTAGTTTGATGCCAAAAAATTACGACTTGAAGTTCAAATTTCAAAAGAACATTTGCAATTGTATCTTCTAGAAAGTGCGCCAACTTCCTAGTTATAACTTTTGATCTGGGACTTCGATTCATGAACCGTTTGAATCGTTGGAAATGTCTCAAAGTCAATAACGCGCTTGAAGTTAGCTATGCCAATTTCAGCAAGTTTTGGGGCCGTTCTAGGAACTCTAAGTGCCTCAAATCTAACTCGAAAGATTTTCAGGTGCAAATCTAGGAAACTGAAACTACAATATCTTTCAACCCATGAATAGAAAATAAAAACCGTAAATTGGGAATTTCATTATGACGAAAAGGGTATCCAAAAATGTAAAAATATCTAAAAATGAAGAAACTTGAAATTTAACTATTTTTGGTGATGCAAGATTGCCCTTACACCACTGGATGCTCATGCATCGGACACCCATGGTAATTTGAGAAGTGACCCGTCATGTCTCAGATGGTTGAGGAAAACCCAACCAATCAGCCACTGTCTTAGATAGCCAGGATGAATCTTCCACAAGCCTTCCACTCCATTTCACCAGATATTCTTCATACTACCTATTTCTTGTACTCCTTCCCACATGAGTATCGAAGATTGCTTCAATCTCCTCCCTTTCTGAAGTAGGTGCTAGAATGCCATATTTCCCTATTTCTGGTGCTTCCTCCATTCCACCATCATGATACTCTGTTAAATCTGAAATGTTGAACACAAGGAAAATGTTGATTCCATCAAGCAACTCTACCTCATATGCATTCCCTGAATCATGCTTCTTCAAAATCTTACAAGGACCAAATTTCTTCATCTTCAATTTGTTATAGGTTCCCATGGGAAACCTTTCTTTCCTCAAGTGGACCATTACTCCATCGCCAGTATGAAACTCCTTATTCCTCCTTTTTTGATATGCCTTAGCCTTATATTGCATATTCATCTTATTAATGTGTTCTCGTACCTTCTCATTTATATTCTTGAAGTGCTCTACAAAATATTTAGCTTCAGCACTTATTTTTTTCTCTTGGTCCATCTTCCTCAATTCTAGAGTTGTTCTAGGGCTACCTCCATACACAATCTAGAATGGTGATCTACCAGTGCTTTTGTTGACATAATTATTGTAAGAAAATTTTGTCTGGGGTAAGATCAAGTCCCATCCCTTGGGTTTATCTCCTACCAAACATCTCAGTAGGTTACCTAGACTCCTGTTAACAACCTCTATCTGCCCATCTATTTGTGGATGGTGTGCAAAAATGAACTTCAACTCTATCTTAAGCTTCTACCACAAGGTCCTCCAAAAGTACGCCACAAATTTGGTGTCACGATCTGAAACAATACTCTTTGGAAAACCATGTAGCCTCACCACCTCTTTGAAGAACAAGTCAGCAATGTGGACTGCATCATGGGTCTTCTGACATGGAATGAAATGTGCCATCTTCAAAAACCTATCAACCACCACAAAGACTGAATCATTCCCTCATTGTGTCCTTGGCAAACCAAGAACAAAGTCCATACTTATATCCTCCCATGGCCTCTCTATTATAGGTAAGGGCTGATATAAGCCTGTATTTTGGCTCACTCCTTTAGCCATCTAACATACCCTACACCTTTGTACAAACTTCTTCACATCTTATGACAACTGAGGTCAATAATAATGCTCACTGATAATGGCAATGGTCTTATCCCAACCAAAATGTCTTGCTATTCCTCCACTATTCTTCTCTTTTTTTAGGTTCTCCCTCGTGGAACTTCTCGAGATACATAATTGACTTCCCTTAAATAACATGCCATCCTGGATTACGAAATCTAGCCACCTTGTCCTGTCCACTGTAAAAGGTTCCTTGCAAGCTTTCCAAGCCTCTGTGAAATCAGGATCTTCTGAGTACAGTGTCTTAAGTTCATTGAAACCAACCACTTCAATTTGCATCTTTGTCATTAATGTATGCCTCCTACTTAAGGCATCTGCAACCCTATTTGACTTCCCACTCCTATGTTTCAAAACAAAGGTATAACTCTGCAAAAACTACCCATTTTATATGCCTCTGGCTTAATTTTCCCTAACTATTTAGGTACTACAAGGCCTAATGATCAGTATATAGAACAACTTCCTTTGGCAACAAATAATGTCTCCATTTCTTTAATGCTTGAACTATTGCATAAAATTCCTGATCATATACAGAATACTTTCTCTTGGCATCATTTAACTTTCACTGAAATAGACAATGTTCATACCTTCTTGGCTCAACACTGCTCCAATGGCATGACCACTGGCATCACAATCCACTTGAAACACCTTCTTGAAATCTGGGAGGGCTAGAATAGGTTGCTCTATTACCTTCTTCTTCAATAGTTCAAAACTCTTTTCCACTCCAATGCTCCACTTGAATTCTCTTCTATACCCTCTCATTATTTCAGTCAGGGGTCCACAAATACTACTGAAGTTTCTAGTGAACTTTCTATAAAAACTAGCCAAACCATGGAAAGATCTGACCTTGGTAGTAGTTCTTGGGGTAGGCCATTCCAGAATAGCCTTCACATTCTTTGGGTCCATCTTGAGACCTTCTGCTGAGACAACAAACCCCAAGTACACTAACTCCCTCTTCACAAAAATGCACTTCTTCAGATTAATCAACAATTTCTCTTCTCTTAACTTCTCAAAGGCTCTCCGAATATGCATCAGATGCTCATCCAACATCTTACTGAAAATCATAATATCATCTAAATACACAATAAAAAAACTTCCTAGAAATTCTTTTAGTACCTCGTTCATGAGCCGCATGAATGTGCCTGGTGCATTGGTTAGCCCAAAAGGAATGACTAACCACTTATACAGGCCCTGTTTGGTCTTGAAGGTAGTCTTCCATTCATCTCCCTCTCAAATCTGGATCTGGTGATATCCACTCTTCAGATCAATCTTTGTGATGTACTGAGCTCGACTCAAACAGTCCATCAGGTCATCCATCCTTGGTAGGGGAAATTTGTACTTGATTGTTATCTTTTTTATGGCTCGAGAATCTGTACACATCCTCCACTCCCCATCCTTCTTTGGTGCTAGCACTAGAGGTACTGCACATGGACTCAAACTCTCCCATATCAAACCCTTTCTCAACAACTCTTGAACTTGTCTGTTCAACTCCTCATTTTCTGCTTGAGTCATTTTATGAGCTCCCTTATTTGGAAAACTGGCTCCAAGAATCAAGTCAATTTGATGACTGATCTTCCTTATTGGTGGTAAACCCTCAGGTATATTATCAGAAACAATATCTTGAAACTCATCCAACATCCCAGAAACTTCTTTTGGAACCTTCTCACTATCCTCCTTACTCACTCTAGGAATCAATGCATAACACACACGCCATGCTTCATACCTTCTAAAAAATTTCTTCCATCTACATAACAAATTCTAGCACTACTACATACCTTTTCTTCGGTCTCCTTCAGGGGTTTCAACTTGTGATGAACCCCATCCTTTGTCAAGGAATAAGTGTTTGCATGGCCATCATGTATAGCTCGCCTATTGAATTTCCATGGCCTCCCCAACAACATGTGACATGCATCCATGGGGATGATATGACAAAGTACCTCATCATGGTAGCTCCCAATCTTGAACTTTACTACGCACTGCTCATTGACCAAAACTTTGTCATCTTTTTGCAACCAAGCAATCTGATATAGATGTGGGTGCCTTTTCGTCTTTAGCTTTAACTTTTTGACCATCTCTTCTGACACCAGATTATCGATGCTCCCACCATCAATAATGACATCACAACATTTTCCTTCACACCTACACCTTGTGTGAAATAGATTCTTCCTCTGTTCTGGTTCCTTTTCCTCAGTCGCCAGGGCTCTCCTAATCACTAGGGCTTCTCCCCTTTCAGTATCATCTAAATGTTCAGATTGGGCCTCCTCATCTACATGCGCAACCCTTCCATGACCTTCTGGCCTTTTGTATACCCTTCCTTGGTGTTGTGGACATTCATAAGCTTGATGCCCTTCTTCACCACACTGGAAACACATTCCTTTGAAACCACCTCTTCTAGATCCTTGTCCATATCTCCGTCGTCCTCTACCTCTTTAATCACCATTGTTTTGATCACGAGGGCAATAGAAGTTGTCATTCCTTTGGCTTCGGCCGGTACCCACATCTTCACTTTTCTTTTCATCATCATTTCAGCTTCCTGAAGGTCTTCCACTGCCCCTTCCACTTTGACCTCCTTGTCCTTTTTACTTTCCATCAAATCTTTTGTTCAGCTTATCTTCCACCTTCAGAGCAAACTGATACACATCCTCAATGGTGGTCATTCTAACTAGGCTTAACTCCTCCTGAATTCTTGGTCATAACCCATTAAGATATGGGGCTACCTTCTCCTTATTGGCCTCTTTGTGGCCCGTTGTGATGTTTATCTTGTGAAAATATTTTGTATATTCTTTCACATATCTGCTTTCTTGCTTCAACTCTTGTAATTTATTCAACAAATCTAACTCGTAGCCCATTGATATGAACTGTTTCTTCAGTTTCTCTACCATGCGATCCCATCTGGTGATATTTCCTTTTCCTCTTTGATTTCTTTCCAACTAGACCTATTTCCACCAAATATTGGCATGGACCTTCAGCTTCATTTTTGCAACCTTAACCCGATCTAGGTCCTCTATTTCCTCATACTCAAAATATTCTTCTAGCTCATTGATCTAGTTGATCAACTCTTCTGGGTTGAGACTTCTGGAATAATTGGGGACTTCTACTCTAGGTCTTTTCCTAATCTTTGAAATGGCCCTTATTAGCCACATTTGGTCTTGATCAATTGCTTCTTCTTCCTCTTCTACATTTGAACCTCCTTCCTCTCCTTCATCCTCACTTTCCTCCCTCAGGTTTAACCCTCTTCTCAACTGCTCTTGTAGCTCATCAATCTGTCTTTGGAGGGCTGCCAGTGCATCTCTTCCACCAGCATTTATGCTACCTCAACCACCTTTGGCACCACCATGCCTATCGGGCATCACTCTTGGAGGCATCTTTCTTGACCTCGACCCACAACCACTGTCCTAGTGTGAACTGCCTCACAATTGGTGATCTATCCACACGCTCAAGAAAAATGGCTCTGATACCACTTGATGAGGGCACAACTCGAGACTTAGAAAATAACCCACAAACAAGAGAATAATTTTATTATTCAAAAAATGGAACTTCTTACATGTACAAGATCTCAAATCCCCAAGTTCTACAACACATGCAAGTTACAAAAAGCTACAGAATCACCCTTGCGTAATATGCGAGCTTGTCCCCAAAAAGTTACCCAAAAATTAGAAACCCACCCATAAATAGAGCTCCTCTTTAGTTTGGAGCCAAAACAACATTCAAATTTGAGTTTAGGAAGTTTGGCACCGAAAAATTACAACTTGAAGTTCAAATTTCAAAAGAACATTTGCAATTGTATCTTCTAGAAAGTGTGCCAACTTCTTAGGGCCATAAATTTTGATCTAGGACTCCGATTCGTGAATCGTTTGAACCGTTGGAAAGGTCTCGAAGTCAATAACCCACTCAAAATTAGCTATGCTAATTTCAACAAGTTTTGGGGCCATTCCGGGAACTCTAAGTGCCACAAATCTAACTCAGAAAATTTTTAGGTGCAAATTTGGTAAACTAAAACTGCAATATCTTCAACCTACGAATAGAAAATAAAAACCGTAAATTGAGAATTTCATTATGACAAAAAGGGTATCCAAAAATGTAGAAACATTTAAAAATTGATAAAATTGAAATTTAACTATTTTTGGGTGATGCAAGATTGCCCTTACACCACTGGATGCTCCTGCATCACCTGGTCAAACAACACTTTGGAGAGAAAAAAAATAGTGAATCAACACCAAATTAAAATCTAACACTTGGAACAACAAGATTAAGCTTAATACTAATAGAACTAGAAATTTGAATGCATATCAGAGAAGGGAAAAATCATGAGTACCACTCACCAAAGTACTTTTCTGGAGTTGATCTAGGACTCATTCACACAAGGAAAATGGGTCTTGAGTTAGGGTTTTCCTACAACCTTTGGGAGCCTCTGTTATAGATCTGAGTCTTCCAATTTTCCCAGTTTTTAGGTTCAAAAAGATGGAAATAATTTCTATAAGTGATTTTCCATGAGAAGATAACAAATTTGATAAGTTCTCCAAATTTTTCTCTTCAAAATGGCTTCAATATTTATTTTTCCTAAATATGGAATCACAAATCAAGAGGGAATTTTTTTTTTTTGTGAATCTTGGTCAAACCCCGTTTTCAAAATCAAACCTTGAAATGCAATAAAACATGATAGAGGGAATGAAGAATGAACAAAACAATGTTACCAATCAACAAACCCTTGAATAAACCTTGGAATGTAGATCTGCAACTTACATGAAATGTCTTCAATGGATGTAGACCTTGACACTTTGAATCTTGACTTGAAATAATAATTTGAATGCTTGAATGGATCATGAAACCTACATCATCATATTAGCTCTAAAAACATGCATGAGACAAGAAGACTTTGAAATGACAATTGGATCTTGATTGATACAATAAATATTCAATAAATATTCCTTTGAATTCTCTTGAAAGTGCTATTTATCATCAACTTTGCTATAGGAATGCTTACTTCAGAGCTTGAAAAGATTAGGTGAAGCATAGTGAAATAACCTTATATTTATAAATATGTATCCTTAATTTCCCAAAATTCAAATATCACAAGCCAACATTGAAATATAGATTTGAATATGTTAAATACCACCAAAAACATAATTTAAATTTAGGTCCTAGGTCTAAGGGAGGGTCCATTCTCCCATGGGAGAATGAGTCTTAGGTACCTAAACCTAGGACACACATTGCTCATTGTGAAGTGTTATGCTTAGACATTAATGAATGTCAAGTTTCCTCTTAAAAAAAGGGCCAATTAAGGCATAATTAAGCTCAATTAAAATTAAAGGAGCCATAAATAGGTGTGAAAGTTTAAATAAAGACATTTTACAATACTAAATTAAGGAAAAACTAAGTCCATTTTAACTAAGTGAGAAAATGTAAAGGGATACATTTTCTATCACTAAAAACTAGAGGACTAGTTGGTAGTTTATACGGATGGCATAATGCAAGATGGATCATGTAATGGTTGATAATACTTAAGGAATCACTATACCTTTTTTTATAAATACTTGAAACATAGATTTTTGGAACCTACTTTCTTTCTCTCGCTTCTAGGATTTTTCACCTAAAAGGAGAAAGATGGGTCCAAAAATGCTTATGTTTATATTCAAAGATTAGTGTGATATGTGTGGAAAAATGATGAAAAATTCCTATATGAAATGTTTTAATGCAAGAAACTAATAATAATTATTGGATAATGAATACAAACTAAAGGAAAACAATAGACTTGAAAACACATTGTGTATTGCAAAATCACCTATAAATGAATGGAAAAATGCAACAAAAATGAATCAGACTAAAAGTGTGCACCTGAACCTTGATGAAGACTGGAAATTTCTTTTTAAATGCTATTAACAATGTTTTTTAGGCATGGAGGGACTCATTTTCCATTCTGGGTGAATCAGTCCTAGTTTTGTTAAACTGAGACGAAATCTATTTCTATCAAAAGGGTGTCAGAAAATGTAGAAAACTTAAAACTAACCTGGAAATGGGACTCATTTTCCACCCATGGAAAAACATTCTACTTTTGAATTTCTGGATTTTTAAGGTGGATTCTAAAGCTTCTGATCTGCACTTTGATGCCCTACAGGTGTTCACTTCTGAAACTCTAATTTACAGTTCTGAAAATGATTTTTTGTTGATATTTTGACTTGATGGATGAAGATAAGACTTAAGAAACCTTGAAACTTTATCTTCAATAATTTTTCAAGCTTCCAAGGGACCTAAATCTACAAACAAACAAAACAAAAGAGATAAATGTTGAATGTTAGGGTATGGGGGTTTGCCTTGGTCAAACCCCATTGAGGTAATTAAACCAAAATGATGAAAGAATAGAATGAAACATGAAATAATGGAATATATTACCTTTCCATGATTTTGATCTTGGATTTTTACAACAATGCATAAGGACTCAGCCCTTGAATGTCTTTAGGAGATTTATAGATGTCTTGCAATGATAAAACCCTAAGTTGCTTGACTTGAGATGAAACATCAATGGATGAATAATGAAGAATGGATGTGAATTGAGTTAAGAGATGAATGGATGTAACAATGAGTTTATAGAGGTTCTTTTATAGGAAATTAACCTATTTTACCTATTAATACCCCATCACAGGATGAGATGAAGCAAAATTAAACTCAAATTTCACTTTTTTCCCACTCAAAGGTCAAAATTGAGCTAAATGGGACTCATTTTCCACACATGGTGAATGGGTCCCACTTGAATGGGATTGATTCACCATTTATGGAAAATGGGACCCATAAGGGCTATTTTGACAACTCAGATGCCAACAGATAAGGAAATAAAGTCTAAAATGCAACCTTGTTGGGTGTTTGATCAATTTAAGCCTCATGATGCACAATATGGGTTAATAGGGTATTATTAGTGATGATAGGGATATCAAATAGGGCTTGGGACATAGAAATCAATGTGAAAGTGTGATTAAATACACTTTACAACACTAAAATGAGGTCCACATAGCCTAGGAAGGTTCAAGAACCAATGTGAATGTGAAAGACACATTACAACATTAGTTTATCATTAAGTTTAAGTTAAGAACCTTCTAGATTGATGTAATAATTTTATTAAACACATTTTATAATGTTGAATTAGGAAGAAATGGATTCATTAAGTCTAGAAAAGCATGAAAGAATCTTACCAAACTTTACAACACCTTTACAAGACATCATTAAATGAATTTGAAAGGGTCCAAGACCTAGTTTGGATGCATAAAATTCCTCACAACACCTAAATCAAGGCCTCATTAATTCCAATTTATCATAAATTAATTCAATGTCAAGCAAAGGGTACTTTTTTTTTACGACACATTTAGCCCGCACTTTAGTGAGAGGATGAACTTGCTTCAAACTCACACTAAAGTAGACATTAAAGAGAGATCCTAGTGTATAGATGTAGATGGAAATTGATAAAAAAGATAAAAGGAGGTGGTCAAGCCCCCAGGATACAAAATCATGCAATGGAAAGAACTAAAGAAAAGAAAGGGTGAAAAAGATGTACTCACTCTGGGGCCACAAAAATTCAAGTCATCTATAGGGTGAGAAGGCTACAACATACTCACTCTGGGGCCACAAAACTTCTAGTTGTCTGTAGAGTGAGAAATCCCAAAAGGTGAGAAACATGCTGCTAGGTGGGCTTCTCACTCAACCATATCAAAGTTATACATCCTGATAACTTTAACAAGGTACCACAAAGGAAAAAAAATATTTTGATACTTATAGACTTTGTTAATGAAAAATAATCTAAGGATTGTTCAAAGGGATTTTGTTTAATTCATGCAAGGTATCATCTTAGGTAACATCGTGCTCAATGTCTCCAAGAGAGGATAAGTGAAAATGATATCATCCTTGAAAACTTTGTATCTAATGCTTCCAAGAGAGGGAATCTCAAGAAAAAGAAAATCACACAATGCAATGTAAGTGGTGATGTATGATCCCACTTTAACATAGTTGTGAGCACCCGTACTATGAGAAATTTCTTTAAAGTAGAAGAGAAAGAAGAAGACATGAGAGCGTACTTGGAAAGCCCTATGCCAAGTCATATCTTTCTGATAAGCTACATCATGAAGAAGATAAGTATGTCAAATGTGATCCAACTTCAGGTATGTCATCCACATCCCAAGCTTGCTTGTATGTATGAAAAGTTAATGACTAGCCAAAGGAGGCAATCACAAGTGACATATGAGAACAAGGCTATCAAACCCCTTTCCCCCACTTAGTGTAGGAGAAAGGTGAGCTGAAAGGATTGATGACATGCATGCTAGAGTGAAAATCAATAGTAATTAGAGGAATTAGGTGCCCCCATATAGGGAAGCATACCAAACTCTTGAAAATGTTATATTTTACAACTCAAAGCATTACATTCATTAGTGGAGTGACCATTAACTCTATGATATGCACAAAATGAAGTCTTGGAATATAATTTATTTTGAGTTCTTGGAGGGAGGGTGATCAAGTTATCTTGGGGAAGTCGTGAGAAGATACCCTCTTGATCAAGAGGAGAGGGTGGTCTTGTAGTTTGTTTCAAAGATACATCTCTAGATTGTGAGATTTTATTCTTTCCATTATAGGAAGGCATAAAATCTAACAAATTCAAATCATGAGCATTTTGCGAGATGACATTGACATTAAGTGAAGGTGTAGTTGAAGCATGCTGTTCAATACCACTAGTTATTATGGATGATTTAGGAATATGTTTTGTGAGATTGTTGATGTTGAGTTAGGGTTTGGACAAAGGACAATAACCATGACCATGGGTTTTTTGTTGTGTGTTAGGATCTATAGGGTTGTGGATACCTTGTACTCGAGCACCACATCCTTTTCCACTATATCCATGTTGTTTTATGAGTTCATACAATTTTCTATAAATTTGTTTCATTTCTTTGGAATATGTGCCTTATAAAAATTTTCCCTTGTCATTTTCATGGCCTTTTAGGTCTTGCTTCATGGTATTTGATATATCTTGCTCTAATTTCATTTTGTGGCATGGCTTGAACATGCATATTTAGGTACTAAAATTCAAATAATGGTGTCTTGTGAAGGTTTTGTGAAGTGTTGTAAGACATTTCTACATTATTCTAGACTATATTCATTACAATTCACCTAAAAATCACCTTTTCATCACTAAAAAAGTCCTATTTTGAAGTGTTGTAAAGTCTTGTAACAAGATTTCATGCTTTTCTAGGCACAACTTCACTATTTATCCCTTTCTCATGCTTTGTTTGACCCATTTATGCACTCATATGTCTTAATTAAGTGTTTTTTTGAATATTATCCCATAAAACAATATTAAATACAACATATTCCTGACACGTATTTTCAGGTCCTAGGTGGAACCCATTCACCATGGGTGGCGAATGAGTCCCCCTTCCCTCCAAATTAATTTTTTTTTAAATTTCCTTTCAAGTTTTTATTAAAAATCACTTGATGTCAGCTTGTGATGAGGTATGAATGGTCAAGTAAGGAACAAGTGTGTATAAATATGTGCTTTTCACCTCATTTTATATCTCCTCATTCATTCAAGAATTCTACAACTTCAATTCAAGCAATATTCAAGCACTTTGTTGCATCCATTGACATTACTTCAGATTTGCATTATCAAGGGTTTGGTAAGTTGATAGCTATTGCATGTTATTATTTTATCATTCTCTTTCTTTTCATTTTTTCATTAAGGGTTTGATTACCAAAAGTGAGGTTTGATAAAGGCAAACCCCTATTTGCTAACCCTCAACCATTTTTCCCCTATTGCATGTGTGTTTGTAGACCTAGGTATGAAAATTTAAGAAGCTTTATGGTGTTGAAAATTGGTAAACAATTCAAATAGGTGCTTCAAGTCAACTCATTCATATTTCAAGCTTGGAGAAGGTTTTCTGCCTATTTCCTGCAGAATTGACTTTGACAACCCGACAATCATAGATTTCTAGATCTGGTGTTGCAGATTTGTCCTAATTTTTCAAAAATTTGGGAGGGGACTGATTCACCACCAATGGTGAATAAGTCCCACCTTATGAGTGAAAATATGAATTTTGTTAGATTCTAGATCCCAATAGACAAAAACCAGTTTATGAGACTTTTTAACCAGTATGAGGACTAATTCACCACCTTCGACGAATGATTCCCACTATGAATATTCAATGATTTCAACCAGTATCCACAACATTCTAGAATGATCAAAAATTTCCCAGGTGCACTCAGATTCATCCTATTTCTTTCTATTTTGCATTATTCCTTCATTTAGTTTTTTGTTTGCATATCATAGTGTGTTTTCAAACATAGTTTAAATCTTAGATTTGTATTCAAATTCACTCATATAGATCACTCAATTGTATTTATTTTACTTCATTTAGTTTGGAAAACATCACACATAACATAATTTGAATGAACTAGTTAGCATTTTTGGCCCTACCTCTCTCCTCTTAGGTGAAAAACCCTAGAAGAGTTAGAGAAGTCCTACAGAGCCAAAAATCGACAGTTCACTTTGGGGAACCCACATTTTGAACACTCTGCATTTATGATTTCATTGTCATATTGCATCCTAGATTAATTTTGCATCAACATTCAATTAGCATATTGTTTTGGTCTTGCATTATAGGACTTCTCATATTGCATTAGTGAAAACTTCATTTAGATTTCATTTTTGCATTGCATCTCATTCAAAAAAATAAAATTTTGCATTCTGTATCTTTGATTGCATTTTGTAGAGCATTAAATTCATCTTTAATTTTTTGAAAAACATAAAATAATATCATACTGGTACTCATTCGCCGCCCTAGGTGAATCAATCCCTCTGCAATTTTTAAACAACATTTCTGACATCTTTTTGGCATTTTTCTGCATTACAATTTCTTGTTCCTGTATTCTATTTCCATTTACAGATTCTCTATTTTCATCATTTATTGCATCTTAGTTTACTTACATCATGGAATTTTCTTTCAATAAGTTTTGGAATTCATTAAAATCATTGGTAGACATGTCCAATTGTGCTTTTGGTTGTGATCCTAATGACCTTGAACTCACACATGCTCCTTCAACTCCTCATGATTGTCCTCCTCATGATTTCAACATCATTGGAGAAGATGATGCTAGCATGAACAAGTTCTAAAATGATTTCCTTGATAACCTAGAAGCTAATGCAGCCTTTTATCCATCCATGAAGTCACAAGATTTACCTACTATTACACCTCCTAATCACTTTACATATTTACATCCTGAAATCAATGAAGGACCCGAGGTTCCTCACTCAAGTGGACCTAATTCCTCTAAACAAACTCACTCACAACCCTTTTATGATCACAAAGTCACCAACACTCCTATAAACCTTGAAGAAACATATGGTAAAAGCTTCACTATCTAAAGTAAACAACATTGTGACACAAAACATGAACATGACATCCATCAACTGCTTGAACAACACTCAACCGATGTACACAAAACAAGATTAGGATACCAAGATCCTTCTCATCCTAATAGATACCTTTTCAACCTAGGAGACTTCAGGATGCTAGTATCATCCTTTTCACTATCTTAAAAATTGAAGCATCTCAAGTTTCTTACACATCCTCCATTTGAATGTGAAAGGAGACTTCTATTGATTTTAAAAAAAAGGTCTTATACTTTTACCACCTATGAATATGTTGGTTATTCATCAA
Source organism: Sequoia sempervirens (assembly GCA_007258455.2). Taxonomy (NCBI): domain Eukaryota; kingdom Viridiplantae; phylum Streptophyta; class Pinopsida; order Cupressales; family Cupressaceae; genus Sequoia; species Sequoia sempervirens. The sequence goes on along the minus strand of VDFB02210504.1, from coordinate 221,190 downwards.
CATACCATTTTGCAAATATCATCGTATTCTTGGGCATTGAATTGAAGTATGTCAAACATTGGAGGACATACTGGATAAGTATCACTTCACTAATACCAATTGTTTCCCTGTTATACCTTAAAACAATCAAAGCCATTCATCATTCCATATTTGTAGATTTCCTTATTCTCACTATCGCATGATCCTTTCCTATCACTTATCTTGGTTCATTCTTGCCTTTACACTTTGTGGGGGGAAAGAAGTTGTTAGCCTTTTCCTTGTAATGCATTTACCTTTGTCTCTTAACTATTTTATTCCTTTTCCACTTAACTATTTAAGATTGAGAGACTAATAACTTATTTAATGGTTGACTTGCACTTGCATTACTTTTTACCTTTTGTTTTCCTTTCATATGTGTATCATGTTCCCCCATCTTGTGCATTTGATGTTCCCTCTCTTTGTACTCTTCTTCTATTTGTACCACTATTCTTCTATATGTTGTACATTGCCTTTTTCACTTATTTTTTGTTTCTCCTTTTGGGGATGAAGCAAAGTGTAGAGACGCCCTATGTCTCTTCTATGTTGACCCAATCGGTCCTTTTTCTTTCTTTTCTTGTGTTTTTCTTTTGGGGATGATGCAAGGAATTGAGAAAATAATGTCTCCTTCATGTTGGCCCAAAATATTTTTCATTCTCTTTCACCTTTTTATTTTCTTTCATTTTACTTGTATTTTCCTTTTGGGGATGATGCAAAGCATTGAGACCACAATGTCTCTTCCATGATGACCCAAAATAGACTTTATTTTTCTTTTTTTTTTGCTCTCTTTGTGTCATTCTTCTAGTTCTATGTGCTTTGCCGAATGATGACAATTTCAAGTTATTTCATAAACACATTGCAGCAATGAACATACTAACCCCAAACCCATAGATCCCTTATGTGTTCGGTGTGCTTTCTATTCTCAGGGGAAACTCCCTTTTTCTTTGCTTTTCCCCTAACATGACACACCCTCACTTCAAAACATATGACTTGGCATAGGGATTTCCAAGTTGGATCTCATTTCTTGTTTCTTTTCTTTTCTTCTCTACTTTAAAGTAATTTATCATAGAACAATGTGTAGCAATTCCTTTAAAGTGGGGGCATACATTACCATTAATTCATTTGCATTCTTTGTTCCTAGTGTAGCCTTATCATTTATATGATGTGTTTGTCACTTTGTGGGAAATATTGAGTGTGATGTCCTTCATAAATGTGATCTATCTCTGCATATTATATTCCTCTTGGTGGCCTAATGTGACGCATTGCATCCCCTAAGTTGTGAATATACTATTCTTTCATTGGTCCTCTCTTGGAAACATTAGACACAATGTTCCCTAAGTGACTGACCTTGCATGAATTGAGCAAGACTCCTTTGAACATTTTACACTTAACATCTTTACATTTTTATAATTCACATTTTTTCCTTTTACATTTCTACATCTCTTGCCACCTTGCATAACTCAACTTGCATTCATGTTGTACCTTTCCTTTTGTTCATGACATTTTTCATTGTGGTAGCTGTTGCCTTGTTAAAGCTATTAGCATGCATAACTTTGATATGGTTGAGCAGGAAGCCCAACTAGTGGCATGAATTTTCCCCATAGCCACCTTTGTGTTTGTGAGTAGATACCAACTATTGTATATATCTTACCTTTTGGGCCTTCTCACCTTGCAGACATCCAAAAGTTTCATTTCCCTAGAGTGAGTACAATTGGGCTTTCTCACCCGATGGACCATTATGTGTTATGTGGCCCCAAAGTGAGTACACATTCTCTTTTTCAAACAAATAGCCTAGATCTAATCCACAACTAGTTGGACAGATGATCAAAGCTTCATTCAATTCTTTCATCTCAACACTTGTGTGTTCCTTTGTTCTTATGTTTAGTTTATCATGGGATCTTCATCCTGGGATTTTGATCATCCCTCTTGATTGTTTTCATTCCATCTTGCTAATGTAAGCGCATTTGAACCATCCTCTCGATGTTCATGGCTAATTTAGTGTGAGTTTGAATCAAGTTCATCCTCTCACTAAAGTGGGGGATAAATGTGTCATAGAAAAATGTTACCTTTCATTTTCATGGCCATTTAGGTCTTGCTTCATGGTATTTGACATATTTTGCTCTAATTTCATGATGTTACATTCCTTGAACATGCATATTTAGGTACTAAAATTCAAATAATGACATCTTGTGAAGATGTTGTGAAGTGTTGTAAGACATTTCTACATTCTTCTAGAATCTATTCATTACAATTCACTTAAAAATCACCTTTTCATCACTAAAAAAGTCCTATTTTGAAGTGTTGTAAAGTCTTGTAACAAGATTTCACACTTTTCTAGGAACAACTTCACTATTTATCCCTTTCTTATGCTTTATTTGACCCCATTATGCCCTCATATGCCTTAATTAATTGTATTTTTGAATATTATCCCAACAAACAACATTAAATACAACATACTTACCAACACATATTTTTAGGTCCTAGGTGGGACCCATCTGTCATGGGTGGTGAATAAGTCCCCCTTGGCTCCAAATTCAAAATTTTTAAAATTTCCTTTCAGAGTTTTATTCAAAATCACTTGATGTCAACCTATGATGAGGTATGAACAGTTAGCTAAGGCACAAGTGTGTATAAATATGTGATTTTCACCTCATTTTACATCTCATCATGCATTCAAGCATTGCATCTCACATCTCAAGCATTCAAGTATTCTACAACATCAATTCAATCAATATTCAAGCACTTTGGGGCTTCCATTGACATTACTTTAGATTTGCATTATCAAGGGTTTGGTAAGTTGATAGCTATTGCATGTTATTAGTTTATCATTCTCTTTCTTTTCATTGTTTCATTAAGGGGTTGATTACCAAAAGTGGGGTTTGACCAACGCAAACCCCTATTTGCTAACCCTCAACCATTTTTCCCCTGTTGTATATGTGTTTGCAGACCTATGTATGCAAATTTAACAATATTTTTGGTGTTGAAGATTGGTAACAAGGTCAAATAGGTGCTTCAAGTCAACTCATTCATATTTCAAGCTTGGAGAAGGTTTTCTACCCGTTTCCTACAGAATTCACTTTGGCAACCAGACAATCAAAGATTTCCAGATCTAGTGTTGCAGAGTTGTCTCCTAATTTTTTAGAAATTTGAGAGAGGAATGATTTTCCACCAGTGGTGAATGAGTCCCACCTTAGGACTGAAAATATTTTTTTTTCAGATTCTGGATCTCGATAAAAACAAACCAGTTTTTGACAATCTTTCACTAGTAGGAGGACTAATTCACCACCCTGGATGAATGAGTCCCACTATGAAAATTCAACAATTTCAAATAGCATCTAAAACATTCTACAATCCTCAAATATTGCCCAGGTGCACTTAGATTCATCATATTTCTTTATGTTTTGCATTATTTCTTCATTTAGTTCTTTTTTTTCATATCACAGTGTGTTTTCAAACAAAGTTTAAATCTTATTTTTGCATTCAAATTCACTAGTATAGATCACTCAATTGCATTTATTTTACTTCATTTAGTTTAGAAAACATCACACATAACATAATTTGAATGAAATAGTTAGCATTTTTGGCCCTACCTCTCTCCTTTTAGGTGAAAAACGCTACAAGAGTTAGAGAAGTCCTATAGAGCCAAAAATCTACTGTTCATTTTGGTGAACCCACATTTTGAACACTTTGCATTTCTGATTTCATTTGCATATTGCATCCTAGATTAATTTTGCATCAAAATTCAATTATCATATTGTTTTGTTCTTGCATTTTATGACTTATCATATTGCATTAGTGAAAACTTTATTTAGATTTCATTTTTGCATTGCATCTCATTGAAAAAAATGAAACTTTGCATTCTGCATCTTTGATTGCATTCTATAGAGCACTAAATTCATCTTCAATTTTTTTAAAAACACAAAAAAATATCATACTGGTACTCATTCGCCACCCTAGGTGAATCAATCCCTTTACACTTTTTAAACAACATTTTTGACATCTTTTTGGCATTTTTCTGCATTACAATTTCTTGTTTTTGCATTATGTTTTCATTCACAAATTCTCTATTTTTCATCATTTATTGCATCTTAGTTTACTTACATCATGGCATTTTCTTTTAATAAGTTATGGAATTCATTAAAATCATTGGTAGACATGTCCAAGTGTGCTTTTGGTTGTGACCCTAATTGCCTTGAACTCGCACATGCTCCTTCAACTCTATGATTGCCCTCCTCATGATGTTGACATCATTGGAGAAGATGATGCTAGCATGAACAAGTTCTACAATGATTTCCTTGATAACCTAGAAGCCAATGCAACCTTTTATCCATCCATGAAGTCACAAGATTTACCTACTATTGCACCTCCTAATCACTTTGTATATTTACATCTTGAAATAAATGAAGTACCTAAGGTTCATTCCTCAAGTGGACCTAGTTCCTCTAAAAAAACTCACTCACAACCCCTTAATGTTCACAAAGTCACCAACACTCCTATAAACCTTGAAGAAACATATGGTATAGGCTAAACTATCTTAAACAAACAATGTTGTGACACAAAACATGAACATGACATCCATCAACTTCTTGAACAACACTCAATTGATGTAGACACAATAGGATTAGGATACCAAGATCCTTACCATCCTGATAGGCATCATTTTAGACCTAGGAGACTTTGGGATGCTAGTATAGTGATCTTGGATGCTCCTCATAACTTAAGCATTCTTCTTCCACTTGAACAACCATTCTCTCCTTCTAATTACAAGGATGTTAGGATCCCTATGGGTCCCCTTCCTCCTATTCATGCACAAGGAGAATCTAGCAAATGAAAGCGACCTTAGAAATTGAAGAAGCTCAAGTTTCCTACACATCCTCCACCTGAATGTCAAAGGAGACTTCAATTTCTTTTAAACAAAGGTCTTATTCTTTTACAACCTATGAATAGGTTGGTTATTCATCCAAAAGACTCTAACATACCATTTTTCAAATATCATCATATTATTGGGTATCAAACTGAAGAATATCAGACATTGAAGGACATACTGGATAAGTATCACTTCACTGATACTGATTGTTTCCCGTCATAACTTAAAAAAATCAAAGCCATTCATCATTCCATAGTTGTAGAATTCCTTATTCTTACTATTGCATGATCCTTTCCCTTCACTTATCTTGGTTAATTCTTTCCTTTACACTTTGTGGGGGGCAAGAAAGCCTTGTCCTTGTAATGCATTTAACTTTGTCTCTTAACTATTTGATTCCTTTTCCACTTAACCATTTAAGATTGAGAGACCAATAATTTAGTTAATGGTTGACTTGCACTTGCATTACTTTTTCCCTTTTTTTTCCTTTCATATGTGTATTGTGTTCCCCCGTATCATGCATTTGATATTCCCTCTCTTCATACTCTTCTTCTATTAGTACCTCTATTCTTCTATATGTCATACATTGTGTTTTTCGCTTTTTTTTTGTGTTTCTCCATTTGGAGATGATGCAAAGCATAGAGACACCCTATGTCTCTTCCATGTTGACCGAATCAATCCTATTTCTTTTTCTTTTCTTGTGTTTTTCTTTTGGGCATGACGCAAGACATTGAGACATCAATGTCTCCTTCATGTTAAACCAAAATCTTTTTCATTTTCTTTCGGCTTTTCATTTTCTTTCATTTTTCTTGTATTTCCCTTTTGGGGATGATGCAAAGCGTTGAGACTGCAATGTCTCTTCCATGTTGACCCAAAACAGACCTTTTTTTTCTTTTTTTTTTCTCTCTTTGTGTCATTCTTCCAATCATATGTGCTTTGGAGAATGATGATAGTTTTTGTTCTCTATCATAAACACATTGTAGCAACGAACATACTGACCCCAAACCCAAAAATCCCTGATTTATTTAGTGTTATTTCTTTTCTAGGGGGTAACTCCCTTTTTCTTTTCTTTTCCCTTGACATGACATAGCCTCACTTCGAAACATATGACTTGGCATAGGGCTTTCCAAGTTGGCTCTCATGTCTTGTTGCTTTTATTTTCTTCTCTACTTTAAAGTAATTGCTCACAAAATGATGTGTAGCAATTCCTTTAAAGTGGGGGGCATGCATTACCATTAATTCATTTGCATTCTTGGTTCCTAGTGTGGCCTTGTAATTTATATGATGTGTCTGTCACTTTGTGGACTGCATTGGGTGTGATGTCCTTCATAAGTGGGATGTATCTCAACATATTACATTCCTCTTGGTGGCCTGACGTGACGCATTGCATCCCCTAAGTTGTGAATATACTATTCTTTCATTGGTCCTCTCTTGGAAACATTAGACACAATGTTCCCTAAGTGATTGACCTTGCATGAACTAAACAAGACTCCTATGAACATTTTACACTTAACATCTTTACATTTTTTATAAATTACATTTTTGTATTTTAAATTTTCGCATCTTTTTCCACCTTGCATAACACAACTTGCATGCCTGTGGTACCTTTCCTTTTGTTCACAAAATTTTTCTTCGTGGTCCCTCATTAAATTTATCAATAGGCATAACTTTGATATGGTTGAGCAGGAAGCCCAACTAGCGGCATGACATTACCCCATAGCCACCTTTGTGTTTTTGAGTACATACCAACTAGCATATGTATCTTGCCTTTGGGCCATCTCACCCCATGGACAGCTAGAAGTTCTATGGCCCCATAGTGAGTACAGCTAGGATTTCTCACCAGGTGGACCATTATGTGTTCTGTCACCCTAGAGTGAGTAAACATTCTCTTTTTCAAACATTTAGCCTAGATCTAATCCACAACTAGTTGGATAGATGATCAAAGCTTCATTCAATTCTTTCATCTCAACACTTGTGTATTCCTTTATTCTGATGTTTAGTTCACCATGGGATCTTCATCTTGGGGGCTTGATCATCCCTCTTGATTGTTGTCATTCTATATTGCTAATGTAAGTGAATTTGAACCCTCTTCTCAATGTTCATGGCTACTTTAGTATGAGTTTAAAGCAAGTTCATACTCTCACTAAAGTGAGGGCTAAATGGGCCATATCAAAATGACCCCTTGTCATTTTCATGGCCTTTTAGGTCTTGCTTCATGGTATTTGATATATTTTTCTCTGATTTCATGTTGTGACACAGCTTGAACATGCATATTTAGGTACTAAAATTCAAACAATGACGTCTTGTGAAGGTGTTGTGAAGTGTTGTAAGAAATTTCTACATTCTTCTAGACTCTATTCATTACAATTCACCTAAAAATCACCTTTTCATCACTAAACAAGTCCTATTTTGAAGTGTTGTAAAGTCTTGTAACAAGATTTCACACTTTTCTAGGCACAACTTCACTATTTATCCCTTTCTTATCCTTTATTTGACCGCTTTATGCCCTCATATGTCTTAATTAAGTGTATTTTGTAATGTTATCATGACAAACAACATTTAATACAACATATTTCTTGACACATATTTTCAAGTCCTAGGTGGGACCCATTCACCATGGGTGGCGAATGAGTCCCCCTTCCCTCCAAATTCAAAAAATTTAAAATTTCCTTTTGGATTTTTATTCAAATTCACTTGATGTCATCCTATGATGAGGTATGAATGGTTAGCTAAGGCACAATTGTGTATAAATATGTGATTTTCACCTCATTTTACATCTCCTCATTCATTCAAGCATTCTACAACATCAATGCAAGCAATATTCAATTACTTTGGAGCATCCATTGACATTACTTCAGATTTGCATTATCAAGGGTTTGGTAAGCTGATAACTATTGCATGTTATTAGTTTATCATTCCCTTTATTTTCATTGTTTCATTAAGGGTTTGATTATCAAAAGTGGGGTTTGACCATGGCAAACCCCTATTTGATAACCCTCAACCATTTTTCCCCTATTTCATGTGTGTTTGTAGACGTAGGTATGCAAATTTAATAAGATTTTTGGTGTTGAACATTGGTAGAAAAGTCAACTAGGTGCATGAATTCAATTCATTCATATTTCAATCTTGGAGAAGGTTTTCTACCAGTTTCCAATAGAATTGACTTTGACAACTCAAAAATTAGAGATTACTAGATCTAATGTTGTAGAGTTGTCTCCTAATTTTTCAAAAATTTGGGAGAGGAATGAGTTTCTAACACTTTTTCACCAGTAGGAGGACTAATTCGCCACCCTTGGTGAATGAGTCCCACTGTTAAAATTCAGTGATTTCAATCAGCATCCACAAAATACAAAAATCATCAAACATTTCCTAGGTGCACTCAAATTCATCCTATTTCTTTTTTTTTTGGATTATTTCTTCATTTAGTTCTTTATTTGAATTTCATAGTGTGTTTTCAAACATAGTTTAAATCTTAGCTTTACATTCAAATTCACTCATATAGATCACTCAATTGCATTTATTTTACTTCATTTAGTTTGGATAACATCACACATAACATAAATTGAATTAACTAATTAGCGTTTTTTGCCCTACCTCTCTCCTTTTAGGTGAAAAACCTTAGAAGAGTTAGAGAAGTCCTATAGAGCTAAAACTCTACAGTTCAGAATCAGGTGGTTGTTCATTATTGTGGTCATCAAAGTTTGTTTTGTAGTTGGTATGTTTGTCTAAATTGGTTGAGGCAGATGCTTTCGAAAGGTTTTTTGAATGTTGCATTGACATCATGATGGGTTGTCCTTGTTTCTCGTGTCTCTTTTGTGTGAATATGTATTCGCCCATAGATGAAGGTGTGAATTCTAAGGATCCCGAATCGTCACCAAATAATTTAGATGGAAATTCCTCAATTTTGCATTCATTTTATATGCTTGATGTGGGAATCAATGTGTTTAGAGGACTTGTAGTTCCTTTTTCAAGTTGCAAGCAACTTTTAGGCTTGGGATCTGCTTCAACTTGATAAATGTTATTGTTATAGACATATTCCATTATATGATGAAGGGTTGAACTGACAACATTCATCTCATGAATCCATGATCTTCCTAAAAGAATATTGTATGAAATATCATAAGGCATGACATGAATAGGAGTTTTCAAAGTAATCACCCCAACCGTAATAGGAAAAGTGATTACACTGAGCGATTGATTTGTTGTATTGTCAAATCCTTGAATAGATACAAAATCAAGTATTATTTGTGACTTGTCAACATCTAATTGATCAAGGAGATTCACACTACACACATTAAGGGTATAAGCATTATCAATAATGGTTTGTTTTATCCCTATACAATTGTTTCGAGCAATGATAATGAAAGCTTCATTTTGTTTTTGCAACTCTAAAGGAGGGACCTCATGTTGATGGAAAGTAATTTCTAGATTAGTTTGATACATTTGATGGGTTAAGGCTGCTACATTATTCAGAGTTTTACCATGAGGAATATCAATTTAGTTTAAGGTTGTTTGAAGAATAGTGTGGTAAATGGGTGAGTTCTGAAGTAAATTCCAAAGGGAAATATTTGGAGGAGTATTCTTTAATTGTTCAACAAGATCATACTCCTTTGTGTGTCGTATGTAGTGAGGAGCACTAGGTGGATTGGGTAAGGGTAAGGAGGGTGGGGTTGGTTGTGGTGGTTGCAAATTATTTTGAGTGTTATATGTATGAGCAATAGTATCATTACTAGATTGCTATGATACATTGGTTTTAGGGGGTAGAGGGTCTATCGGGGTTGGTGAAGTTTATGTGAAAGTGAGTAGAGAATAAGTTGAGGTTTATGTTGAGTTTTTTGTTTGTGTGAAGGTGGGTAAACAGTAAATTTGTTTTTTTTTTGAGGTGGAGGTTTATGTGAAGGGGGATAAAGGATAAGTTGAGGTTGAATAATGTTAAGATCCCGTAGCAAGTGAGAGTCTTCATTATCTTTGAAGGGAATGTTATCATTTTCTTGGTTCATAATATCCTCCCTAGAAGGAGAGTTCTTAGGAGAACAACAAACAAGGTGCTCATGACAATTAAGGTTTGGTTTATCTAAAATAACTTCATTACAATCAAGGAAGTTATTAATGGTTGAATGTGTTTAATTATTGATAATGGGGAGATTAGGGGAAGACTTTATGCAATAATTCAATTTTTGTAATGTCTCATCCTCCTATTCCATATGATCTACCCTACTAGGATAGCTTGTAATATGTTCATCTAAGGTTGAAATGTGCAAATTAGCTTCATCACAAGTGGGAGAGGCATCAAGAGAAGAAAAATTGTCACATTCTTGTTTTTCAATGATTGGATCATTTTTCTTTAAGTATGTATTCTTGGATGGGGGAAACATTAGGAAAGGGAGCAAGAATATTCTCATGATTATCTTTGATTACCTCTCTTTGTCCAATAATTTCTTCCAAAATAGGGAAAGAAAAATGAAGAGGATTGTCATAGGTCTTAAATATTTGATCATGTAATGTCAACATATCCTCCTCAGAAATAATGTGACTGTTATGATTACTCACAAAAGCATTCTCACAAATAGGGGAGGAGTTAGGAGATGAACCTATGGTTTCATCGTCGTGTTGTGTTGTGTGATCTTCATGATGAATTAGTGTGGTACCCTCTTCTTTAGCAATGTTATGTCTAATAGGAGAGCTAATAGGAGATAAACAACTCAGACTATCACAACTCTCATCAATTGGTTCTTCTAGAACTAAAATATCTGCTTCACAAGTGTGAGAGATAATAGGAGAAGAACAAATGTAAGTGTTATGAATACCCAAGGTTTCTTTCACTAAACCAACCTCATCCACAAAAGGGGAACTAGGAGAGGGATCTATGATGAACAAAAAGAGAAGGGAAAGGACCTCATATTCATATGATTTTAACAAAAGTTGCTTACAACATGCAAAAATATCTAAAAAGAGAACATGCAAGATGAGAACTATAGAATTTTGTAATGAAAAAAATGATGGAATGATTAATTTAGAATCTTGAAATGTAAGAATGCTAATGCAAAGATGTGAATGTTTCAGATTTCAAAGGTGACAATGGACTGATTATGATATGTAACAAGATGAGAATGCAAACTTGAAATGGAAACCATGCATGAAATGAGCTAATTAAGGCTATATTTTATGAAATGCGTGTTATAGAAATGAAACTAACTGAAATAGGTAGGTTAAGGCACCAAAAAAAAGCTAAAAAATAGAGTTATGGGTTCTATCAAATGTTGTTTCAGGGGTCAAAAGAGAGTGATTCGCCTATGGTGGCGAATGAGTCCTAGTATGGACTTTTTTCAAAAATTTCAAAAAAAATTTATGGATTCTAAGTGCTATGATGCAAAACTAAATGAAAAATGTAGAAATTCAGAAAATTTACATGAATTTAGATGACAACAATGCAAGCAAAATTCACTTTCTTTTATGAATGCAACAACTAGCATGCAAATGAATCATGCAAACCCTAATGCAAGATCAATGCAAGCTAGATATATGATAAAGGGACTCCAAATAAGACAATAAAGTATTCAAAAAATCAAGTTCATAGAAATGAAACATAGATTTTTGGGCCCTTCTTTCTTTCTATTGTTTCTAGGATTTTTCACCTAAAAGGAGAAAGATGGGTCCAAAAATGCTTATGTTTACATTCAAATATTAGTGTGATATGGATGGAAAAAGGATGAAAATTTCCTAGATGTAATGTTTGGATGCAAGAAACTAATAATATTGATTGGATAATGAATAAAAACTAAAAGAAAACAATAGATTTGAAAACACATTGTGTATTGAAAAATCACCTACAAATGAATGAAAAATGCACTAGAAATGAATCTGACTAAAAGTGTGCACATGGAACCTTGATGAAGACTGGAAATTAATTTTGAAATGCTTTTTATGATGTTTCTCAGGCTTGGAGGGACTTATTCACCATTCTAGGTGAATCAGTCCTAGTTTTGGTAAACTGAACTAGAATTTGTTTCTATCAAAAGGGTGTCATAAAATGTAGAAAAAGTAAAAATAACCTATAAATGGGACTCATTCACCACCCAGGTGAATGAGTCCACTTTTGAATTTCTATATTTTAAAAGGTGGATTTTGAAACTTCTGATCTACACTTTGATGCCCTACAGGTGTCTGCTTTTGAAACTCTAATTTACGGGTTTGAAAATGAGTTTTTGTTGATATTTTAACTTGATGGATAAAGAGAAGACTTGAGAAACCTTGAAAATTTATCTTCAATAATTTCCAAGCTTCCAAGGGACCTAAATCTACAAACAAACAAGACAAAGGAGAGAAATGTTGAATGTTAGGGCATGGGGGTTTGCCTTGGTCAAACCCCATTTAGGTAATTAAACCAAAATGATGAAAGAATAGAATGAAACATGTAATAATGGAATATATTAATTTTCCACAATGTTGATCTTGGATTTCTGCAACAATTGATGAAGATTTAGCCCTAGAATGTCTTTAGGAGATTTCTAGATGTCTTGCAATCATAAAAACCTAAGTTGCTTGACTTGAGATGAAAGATTGGTGGATGAATAATGAAGAATGGATGTGAATCAAGAGTTAATGTTGAATGGATGTAAAAAAAAATTTAGAGAGGTGTGTTTATAGGCAAGTCACCTATTTTACCTGTTAATACCTCATCACAGGCTGAGATGAAGCAAAATTAAACTCAAATTTCACTTTTTCCCCACTTAAGGGTCAAAATTGAGCCAAATCAAACTCATTCCCCACACATGGTGAATGGGTCCCAACTACATGGAATTGATTCACCATGCATGGCGAATGGGTCCCACAAGGGCTATTTTAACAACTCAGATGCCAAGAGGTAAGGAAATAAGGTCTAAAATGCAACCTTGTTGGGTGTTTGATCAATTTGAGCCTCAAGATGCACAATATGGTTTTATAGGGGATTATTAGTGATGATATGAATGTGAAATAGGGCTTGGAACATAGAAATCAATGTGAAAGTGTGATTAAATACACTTTACAACACTAAAATGAGGTCCACATAGCCTAGGAAGGCTCAAGAACCAATGTGAATGTGCAAGACACATTACAACATTATTTTATCATTAATTTTAAGTTAAGAACCTTCAAGATTGATGTAATAATATTATTAAACACATTTTATAATGTTGAATTAGGAAGAAATGGGTTCATTAAGTCTAGAAAAACATGAAAGCATCTTACAACACTTTACAATACCTTTACAAGACATTGTTAAATACATTTGAAAGGGTCCAAGACCTAGTGTGGATACATAAAATGCCTCACAACACCTAAATAAAGGCCTCATTAATTCCAATTTATCATGAATTAATAACATCTCAAGCAAAGGCTACTTTTTCTCTATGACACATTACTAATACAAAAAAAAAATACAATCTATCTTTGATGAGGGTGCAGCCCGAGACTTAGAAAATAACCCACAAACAAGCGAATAATTTTATTATTCAGAAAATGGAGCTTCTTACATGCAGAGGATCTCAAATCCCCAAGTTCTACAACACATGCAAGTTATAGAAAGCTACAGAATCACCCTTTCGCAATATGCGAGCTTGTCCCCCCAAAAGGTTACCCAAAAATTAGAAACCTACCCATAAATAGAGCTCCTATTTAGTTTGGAGCCAAAACAACATTAAAATTTGAGTTTAGGCAGTTTGGCACCAAAAAATTACAAATTGAAGTTCAAATTTCAAAAGAACATTTGCAATTATATCTTCTAGAAAGTGCGCCAACTTCCCGAGGCCATAACTTTTGATCCGGGACTTTGATTCGTGAACCGTTTGAACTGTTGGAAAGGTATCGAAGTCAATAACGCGCTTAAAATTTTCTAGGCCAATTTCAGAAAGTTTTGGGGTTGATCTGGGAACTTTGAGTGCCTCAAATTTAACTCAGAAGATTTTCAAGTACAAATCTGGGAAACTAAAACTGTAATATCTTTCAACCCAGGAATAGAAAATAAAAACCGTAAAATGGGAATTTCATTATGATGAAAAGGGTATCCAAAATTTTCAAAACATTTAAAAACTGAGAAACTTGAAATTTAACTATTTTTGGGTGATGCAAGATTGCCCTTACACCACTGGATGCTCCTGCATCAGACACCCAAGGTAATTTGAGAAGTGACCCCATCACATCTCAGATGGTAGAGGAAAACCCAAATGGTCGACCTCTGCCTTAGGCAACCAGGATGAATCTTCAATAGGCCTTCATTTCCATTTCACCAGATATTCTTCATATTGCCTATTCCTGGTACTCCTTCCCACACAACTATCTAGGATTTCTTCAATCTCCTCCTTTTCTGAAGTAGGTGCTGGAATCCCACACTGTTCCATCATTGGTACTTCCTCTACGCCACCTTCATGATACTCTGTCTAATCTAAAATGTTGAACACAGGGGAAATGTTGAATCCATTCGGCAACTCTACCTCATATGCATTCCTTGAATCATGCCTCTTCAAAATTTTACAGGGACCGAACTTCTTCATCTTCAATTTGTTACATGTTCCCACTGGAAACCTTTCTTTCCTCAAGTGGACCATCACTTCATCACTAATCTGAAACTCCTTATACCTCCTCTTCTGATCTGCCTTGGCCTTATACTACATATTTATCTTGTTAATATGTTCTCTTACCTTCTCATGTATATCCTTGATGTGTTCTGCTAAATATTTGGCTTCAGCACTTATTTTCTTCTCTTGGTCCATCTTCCTCAATTTTGGAGTTGTTCTAGGGCTACCTCCATACACAATCTGGAATGGTGATCTACTAGTGCTTTTGTTGACATAATTGTTGTAAGAAAATTCTACCTGGGGTAAGATCACGTCCCATCCCTTGGGTTTATCTCCTACCAAACATCTCAGTAGGTTACCTAGACTCCTTTTAACAACCTCTGTCTACCCATCTATTTTTGGATGGTGTGTAGAACTAAACTTCAACTCTGTCTTCAGCTTCTTCCACAAGGTCCTCCAAAAGCACCCTACAAATTTGGTCTCACAATCTGAAACAATACTCTTTGGCAGACCATGTAGCCTCACCACCTCTTTGAATAACAAGTCAGCAATGTGGACTGCATCATGGGTCTTCTGACATGGACTGAAATGTGCCATCTTCGAAAACCTATCAACCACCACAAAGACTAAATCATTCCCTCGTTGTGTCCTTGGAAAACCAAGAACAAAGTCCATACTTATATCCTCCCATGGCCTCTTTGGTATAGGTAAGGGCTAATATAAGCCTGTATTCTGACTCACTCCTTTAGCCATTTGACATACCCTGTAGCTTTGTACAAACTTCTTCACATCCTATGACAACTGAGGCCAATAATAATGCTCACTAATAATGGCAATGGTCTAATCCCAACCAAAATGTCCTGCCATTCCTCCACTATGCTTCTCCTTTATTAGGTTCTCTCTCATGGAACTCCTTGGGACACACAATTGACTTCCCTTAAATAACATGCCATCTTGGATTATGAAATCCAGCCACCTTGTCCTATCCACTATAACAGGTTCCTTGCAAGCTTTCCAAGCCTTTGCAAAATTAGGATCTTTTGCGTACAATGTCTTAAATTCATCGAACCCAACCACTTCAATCTGCATCTTTGTCATCAATGTATGCCTCCTACTTAAGGCATTTATAACCCTATTTGACTTCCCACTCCTATGTTTCAAAACAAAGGTATAACTCTGCAAAAACTCTACCCATTTCATATGCCTCTGATTTAATTTTCCCTAACTATTTAGTTACTGTAAGGCCTAATGATTAGTATATAGAACAAATTCCTTGGGCAACAAATAATGTCTCCATTTCTTTAATGCTTGAACTATTGCATAAAATTTTTGATCATATACATAATACTTTCTCTTGGAATGATTTAACTTTTCACTAAAATAGGCAATGGGCTTACCTTCTTGGCTCAACACTGCTCCAATGGCACAACCACTGGCATCACAATCGACCTGAAAGACCTTGTTGAAATCAGGGAGGGCTAGAATAGGTTGGTTTGTCATCTTCTGCTTCAATAGTTCAAAAATTTTTGCCGCTCCACTTGAATTCTTTTCTATCCCCTCTCATTGTTTCAGTCAAGGGTCCACAAATACTACTGAAGTTTCTAATGAAATTTCTATAAAAACTAGCCAAACCATGGAAATATCTCACCTTGGTAGTAGTTCTTGGGGTAGGCCATTCCAGAATAGCCTTCACCTTCTCTAGGTACATCTTGAGACGTTTTGCTAAGACAACAAAACCCAAGTACACTAACTCCCTCTTCACAAAACTGCACTTCTTTAGATTAATCAATAGTTTCTCTTCTCTTAACTTCTCAAAGGCTCTCTGAATATGCATCAGATGCTCATCCAATGTCTTACTGAAAATCAAAATATCATCTAAATACATAATAACAAAACTTCCCATAAATTATTTTAGTACCTCGTTCATGAGCTGCATGAATGTGCTCAGTGCATTGGTTAACCCAAAAGGCATGGCTAACCACTCGTACAGGCCCTCTTTGGTCTTGAAGGTAGTCTTCCATTCATCTTCCTCTTGAATCTAGATTTGGTGATATCCACTCTTCAGATCAATCTTTGTGAAGTACTGAGCTCCATTCAAAAGCTTGATCCATGAGGTCATCCATCCTTGGTAGGGGAAATTTGTACTTGATTGTTATCTTTTATGGCTCCACGAATCTGTACATCCTCCTCCCCATCCTTCTTTTGGTGTAATCTTTGTAGAGTCTTTGCCACATGGACTCAAACTCTCCAGTATCAAACCCTTTCTCAACAACTCTTGAACTTGTCTGTTCAACTCCTCATTTTCTGCTGGATTCATTCTATGAGCTACCTTATTTGGCAAACTGGCTCTAAGAATCAAGTCAATCTGATGATTGATCCTCCTTATTGGTGGTAAACCCTCAAGTACACTATCAAAAACAATATTCTGAAACTCATCCAACATGCCAGAAACTTCTTCTGGAACCTTCTCACTATCCTCCTTACTCACTCTAGGAATCAATGCATAACACACATGCTCATGCTTCATACCTTCTAAAAATATTCTTCCATCTACATAACAAATTCTAGCACTACTGCATACCTTTTCTTCGATCTCCTTCATGGGTTTCAACTTGCGACGAACCCCATCCTTTGTCAAGGAATAAGTGTTTGCATAGCCATCATGTATAGCTCGCCTATCGAACTGCCATGGCCTCCGAAACAACATGTGACATGCATCCATGGGGGTGATATCACAGAGTACCTCATCATGGTAGCTCCTGATCTTGAACTTTACTAGGCACTGTTCATTGACCAAAACTTTGTGGTCTTTTTGCATCCAGGTAATCTTATACGGATGCGGGTGCCTTTCCCTCTTCATCTTCAACGTTGTGACCATCTCTTCTAACACTAGATTATCAGTGCTTCCACCATCAATAATGACATCACAACATTTTCCTTCACACTTGCACCTTGTGCGAAACAGATTCTTCCTTTGTTTTGGTTCCTTTTCCTCAGTCACCAGGGCTCTCCTAATCACTAGAGCTTCTCCCCTTTTAGCATCATCTGAATGGTCAGATTGGACCTCCTCATCTGCATGCACAACCCTTCCACGACCTTCTAGCCTTTTGTCTGCCCTTACTTGGTGTTGTGGATATTCATAGGCTCGATGCCCTTCTTCACCACACTGGAAACACATTCCTTTGAAACCACCTCTTCCAGATCCTTGTCCATATCTCCCTCGTCCTCTAACTCTTTGATCACCACTATTTTTATCATCAGGGTGGTAGAAGTTGTCATTCCTTTAGCTTCGGCTAGTACCCACATCTTTACTTTTATTTTCATCATCAATTCGGCTCCCTGAAGGTCTACCACTGCCCCTTCCACTTTGACCTCCTCGTCCTTTTTGCTTGCCATCAAATCTTTCTTTTAGTTTCTCTTCCACCTTCAGAGAAAACTGATACACATCCTCAATGGTGGTCATTCTGACTAGGCTTAACTCCTCCTGAATGCTCGATCATAACCCATTAAGATATCAGGCTACCTTCTCTTTATTGGCCTCTGTGTGACCTGTTCTGATAATTATCTTGTGAAAATCTTTAGTATATTCTTTCACAGATCTGCTTCCTTTTCAACCCTTGCAATTTCTTCAATAGATCTAACTTGTAGTCCACTGGTATAAACTGCTTCTTCAGTTTCTCTACCATGCGATTCCATCTAGTGATCTTTCCTTTTCCTCTTTGATTTCTTTCCAACTGGACCTCTTTCCACCAAATACTAGCATGGCCCTTCAACTTCATTTTCACAAACTTAACCTGATCTGGGTCCTCTATTTCCTCATACTCAAAATATTCTTCTAGCTCGTTGATCTAGTTGATCAACTCTTCTAGGTTTAGACTTCCGGAATAACTGGGGACTTTTGCTCTGGGTCTTTTGCCAATCTTCGAAATGGCCCTTATTAGCTACATTTGGTATTGATAAATTTTTTCTTCTTCCTCTTCTACATTTAAACCTTCTTGCTCTCCTTCATCCTCACTTTCCTCCCTCAGGTTTAACCCTCTTCTTAACTGCTCTTGTAACGCGTCAATCTGTCTCTGGAGGACTGCCAGTGCATCTCTTCCACCAGCATTTATGCTGCCTCGACCACCTCTAGCACCACCATGCCTACTAATCATCACTCTTTGAGGCATCTTTCTTGACCTTGACCCACAACCACGGTCCTAGTGCGAACTGCCTCATGATTGGCGATCTGTCCACACGCTCAAGAAAACCCGCTCTAATACCACTTGATGAGGGCGCACTTGAGACTTAGAAAATAACCCACAAACAAGGAATAATTTTATTATTTAGAAAATGGAGCTTCTTACATGCAGAGGATCTCAAATCCCCAAGTTCTACAACACATGCAAGTTACAGAAAGCTACATAATCACCCTTTCGCAATATGCGAGCTTGTCCCCCCAAAAGGTTACCCAAAAATTAGAAAACCCTCCCATAAATAGAGCTCCTCTTTAGTTTAGAGCCAAAACAACATTCAAATTTGAGTTTAGGCAAATTTGGAACTGAAAAATTACAACTTGAAGTTCAAATTTCAAAAGAACATTTGCAATTGTATCTTCTAGAAAGTGCGCCAACTTCCCGGGGCCATAACTTTTGATCCGGGACTCCGATTCGCAAACCGTTTGAACCATTGGAAAGGTCTCAAAGTCAATAACGCACTCAAAATATACTATGCTGATTTTAGAAAGTTTTGGGGCTGATCCGAGAACTCTAAGTGCCTCAAATCTAACTTGGAAGATTTTCAGGTGCAAATCTGGGAAACTAAAACTGCAATATCTTTCAACCCAAGAATAGAAAATAAAAACCGTAAATTGGGAATTTCATTATGATGAAAAGGGTATCCAAAAATGTAAAAACATCTAAAAACTGAGAAACTTAAAATTTAACTATTTTTGGGTGATGCAAGATTGCCCTTACACCACTGGATGCTCCTGCATCAATCTTCTAATGAAAGATTATCTGTGGCTCACTACACACTCTAACAACAAAAAAAATAGAAAAAAACCCTTGAAATATAGAACATATAACACATTATGTAACTCCATGAAGGTCCCACTAAAAGTAATACTGATTTATAGATGGAATCATGAACAATATCATTGTGAATACTCTATTGAAAGTGAAAAAATCTTCGTATGGATCTTAAGCAACTACTATAGATTCAAGTGAAAAAATATATCAAGTGTACTCTCCATAACCATCTCTCATTGAAATAATAATACCAATATAATAATGGTGACCAATAATATTTCCTACTGAAAAAAATTCATATCAGATAATTTAATAAGATCTACACATATGCAACATCTCAAATAAAAAAAACATAATCAATAATCCAATCTCAAATAACTAAAAAAATAGACTCAACCGCAAATTTGTATCATGTAGAATATAGATAATCAGGTATAACATGTGGATTTCCAAGACCCAAACATTGGAATCAAAGCTAAATCTAATTTTCTAAACAAATCCACAAAAGAGTAACCATATATATTAATAATAATCCTCCAAGAAACCATGAAAACTTATAAATGTCTTCATTCAAAACACAAATTCAATACAATCTCATCACAAATATACATACCACATATTTAGTTAAAATATAAAATATGAAAAAATATCTCTATAAATCTGAAATCCATTTAAATATCTAGATATTCACATCAAACATGTCATCTAAATAATGGATTAAGAACAAATCTACAGACCCACAGCTAAAAACGAGAGAAAATTGCAACCCAATGGGAAAAGAAAGTTGTCTAGGAGCTTATAACATATGAAACATATCAAATCCACAACTCATAAAGAGTTTAGTGTCTCATCTTCCAATGATTTCATATAACCAAGGGGTAAAACCATTTAATCCAATATAAGAACTCAACTCTATAGTCTAAATCAAGTGCATTTCTCCATGTGAGAAAGATGTCTCTACCCATCCAACAGAAACACCTTCTCATTACATATTAAACCATAAGTTAAAATAAGAAAACCACCAAAAAAGAGTATCTACACATATTGTAAAATAAGAGCTCCAAGTTACAAAAACATAACCAACTTCATAAAGATCTATAATCAAGAGCTTCTCATGCCCAACACAAATCACATTGACAATAGCTATGGCTTCCAATATCACAAATATATAAAACAAATTTAACTCATAGAACAATTTTTGCAGCACCACAAGCCTTCCAACCACCTCCAATTCTTTGTAACAAATTCCAACAAGCTTTCCAACCTATGAAATAAAAAATAAGGATTAGCCAAAACCAAATTCACCTTAACCTCTAATACCAAATAATGAGAAATAAACAAGTTCTTATACCAATTGTTGTAAAATTCAATCTTTATCCAAATATAACATCAATGGATGAGATACAATAATTAGACTACAACAACATGAAAATATGAACATTATATGCAATTCTAAATATTAAGTTTTCTTAATATAAAATAACCATGATTAGATCCATCTTCTTGATTATGTAAAAAATCAACCAACATAACATGCTTATAAACACTATCTTATGTGAACTTATAACAAAAATATATAAAAATAACATAACCATAAGATAGGAGAGATGGAGCACAAATCAAAAACACAAGAGCATCACATAACACAAGATTGACATGGAGAAACCCTTATAGGAAAAAAAATCCACCAAGAAGAGAGGCTAAGTATGCATTATATTCAAATAAATGAGATTACAATACAATTACTTTCATTCTCCTCTTTCCCTCCAACATGGAATAACCTATGCACCAATGAGAAACCTCCTTATGCCTCAACTTTTCCTTGTCCCTACAAAGAAACTCTACATTCAATTGTTGTTCCCCTTTTCTACATCCAAGAGGATGAATTTATAGACTTGTGAAGGGGTATTAAGCCCCAAAAAATGATCCAAAAGATGAATATTTATTCCAAACATCCCCAACCCTTGGGTTGCCTCTTAAAAATATGAAAGGAAACCAATTTTGGATCCAATACTTTCCCTCCAAATTGGAATCCAAATTTGGGAGATAAACATTACATTAAATATAATAAATGATGAAATACCAAGAGATGCTTGTTTCCTCATTCCAATTTCCCACTTGGATAATCCCATAAGTCACTCATTTTTCCTTTTCCTTATCATTTATTATCTTATTCTATGCATCCACATACGGGGAAAACAATATTAAATATTTATGTCCACAACTCACCTTTATTGCTGCTAGTGGAACCCATAAACCCTTATAAGTATACAATGGTGAGAATTAATATTAAAAAATATTTTCCCAATATATCCCAAGTTCCTAGAGACACTCTACAAGGATTTTGCAACCATGACATAGGATTTACAAGGTGGATGACACCTTAATCCTATCAAGTGGTTGGTTATTATAATTATTTAAACTACTTCTCCCCCTTGATGAATTTTTTTATCGTTAATGCCATATTGTTTTCTTTCAATAGGAATCGATAAACCTTCTCCAATGTTTACATCTAGACCATACTATATAATTCATCTTTCATATTATACTTCTTGATAAGTAAATATATTACTACAATGTTTTTTTGCTAAAATCAGCAAGACTTGCCTAATGAACGATAAAAATAATTAAAATAATAGGATAAATTTCCATTGAATGAATTATTTTCATTTCAATTTGCAAGAGTCATCTCCTTCATATGATGGGGGTATCTAAATTTATGTTTAATTTTAACCAAAATGTATAAAAAATAAAAAATAGGGGGAAATAATGAAAAGGGAAAGAATAAAGAAACCCTAGATAGATCAAACGTGAACAAATATGTGGGATTAATCAACAAAATAAAGAAATGAATAAAATTTATAAATTTAAAATAAATATTTCAATAAATAATAACAAATTAATCTAACATAATAAAATAGAATGCTTCAATGATAGATTTTAAATAAAAGTGTTATCTAAAGTATTATTTCTCAAAAATTAGAAAAAGAACAAAGTATTTTTTCTTCTTGTATATTTGTTTGTTTCTTCCACCTATAAATGGAAACCTAAATATAATTTTTGTAACCTTTTGTAATGATTATAATTTACATTTTATTTCCCTTCATTCCTATATTATATAACTACCCTCTTTTTAACATTATAAAATATTAAAATAATATCACCAAGTTCTCAAATGAACATACATCTCTTAAATCAGTAAAATAATCATATTTTAAACATTAATAGTGTCAATTTATTCATGTAAAATTGATGGGTATTGATTATCATGTGATTTTATCAATATTTAGCATGTTCTAGCTATAGATGATTATTCTTGAAGTATTTTGTTAAGCAATTCATAACCTTATTCTATAGGTGAATTTCTTAGTATAAGACACTTACACATTGCAACATCATTAGTTTTCTACTTTCTTTAAAATTTGTAGCATTCTATCTTGAGCAACCCATAAGGTATAATATCATCCAAACAATCTACATTTGAACCTACCTAATCAATCTATCTAAAAGAACACAAATTTATTCTTCAATATCAATTTTTTTTTTGGATTGCCTCTTTTCCACAATTAGAGTGTAGCCATAGTGAACACATCTTTATCAAGTCCCTTTTGGATAGTAGATTGTTATTTAGTTTCATATTTCTAATTATCTATTATTATTTTGAATTAGTTGAGACGTTGAATGGTCAATTTCAAATAATTAACTTCCATCTTATACCCCTTCTTTAATCTTGAAGATATATTCAAGAATAATTTTTCCTATTACCTAGAACATTCTTATGTATTTTTCTCTACTAATTTAGATACCTATATTGATAAATAATAAAATAATATATTTTCTAATGAAAAAACATACTCTTCAATTTTTTTATGTTTGTTTAGAATATTTTCACCAATAATGGTTGATTGTATCATTATTGTACAATTATATTTAGAGGATGACTACATTTTTATGAACACATGTGATATTCCCTTGCCTTACATTATGATGACATTCCATAATAGTCTTAGCGTGTTCCCAAGGTTTCTCTTCTAAATAGATAGTATGGAATTCAAGAATACCATCTCAACAAGGGATTCTATTGAGTATGCATGGTGTTGTACATACTATTTTTGCAAGCATGACTAGTTTGTATTGTCATTGATGCCAATAAGCTTGTGTTTCCATTGTTCTCAACTATATGAGAAGAAGATTGTTGCAAGAGTATGTGTAGTTGTTGGTATTGAGTAGGTACTATCATTAATGAGGTTTATGACAATTCTTTGATTAGTTGCATTACATTGTCATTAGTAAGCTATTGGTATCAACCTGTGGTATTGCTTTGATAAAATTTTGTCTATGGATTGATAAGCTTTTGTCTATGGATGTATAGTTGAGTAGCTAGGTTGCAGTTGGCTCTATAAGTATTGAATATGATGAGGATGTGTCTTTGGTGCTTGGTTTCCAAGTGTTTGTGAGAAAATTTGATAAAAAATGGAAACATGGATTAGTATTTTGGTGTTGCTTCATGTTTCTTCTAGGTTGAAAATATGCCTATACATTTCAGATATGTTGATCAAAGATGTTCAAAACTGTTATATCTAGAATTTGGTGTGCTAGATCATTGAGCAGGAGGAAGTTGTGTTCACCATTGTGTGACTTGTGTATTGTGGAGGTGTCTAGGAGAAAAACAATTCTCCATGTTTGTCCATAATTTGGTTTTAGGTATTACAGATCTGAAGGCATGTTGATAGTGTTGGTATCTTCCTTCTATAGATTTTTCTTGAGGATTGGTGCTTCATAAATTGGTTTCTTGAGTTATAGTGTATGCCAAAGTTGTTTGAGTGTACTAAGTCTGTACATTATTCAGGTGAAATTTTCTAGGAAGTAGTTGGATTTTAGGATGTTTATGGAATATTCTAGATTATGTTCAAGTGACATATGTTGTCCACAAGTTATTTTTAGATCAAAAGAAGCATGTAATTAAATTTTAATGGTGTTTACATGGGTAACGATTGGTCCCTTGGGCATTTAAAATATGTTGGTTCCAAAATCTATAGATTGATAAACTCTAAAAGTATGCCAAGCTTTGTCTTCAAGTTTAACAAGGATTTAGCCAATGAACAGAATCAACCAAGATGGTTGGAATTCTTTACACTTCAGACTTTTCTAGGCCTAGGTGGGTGTACCTTGATCACCAATGAACATACACACTCCATAATTAAATTATGATATCTAAGCATATTAAAACCTTTATGTGATCAATTTTTTCAATTAAATCATCCTCATGTAATGAAAACCTCTTCAATTAAATTATTTTTCAATTCTATTTCAATATGGCATGAGGTTTTGAAATAGATGGTTTAAATGCAAGATTAACTTATACTCCTAATCCTACTATGAAAAAATAAAAAATGTAAAAATAAGGTTTTATGATATTTTTTGTTTTGGAATAAGTATGATTAGTTCCTTTTATCTATTGGGAAATGGATTCAAGATGTGAATGATATGTTTCCTCCCTCTTGGTTATAACTTGAGTTGTTTGAAACTTTTAGATGTTTATTCCTTACATAAATGTGCAATGAATTGATTATGGGACTCTTCTTATCAATCCAAATGATTCTCCCAAATTATTGTGATTTACTTAAAAGAATTTAATTCTTCCTTGAAGAAACTAGTTAAATGAACCACACATAAACAACAAATATGATTTGATAAATCAAATATATCATTAATACACTAACTTAAATAATAAATAAATATCAAACTGAAGATAGCCACACAATCATACACAATAATAACAACAAATAATTGAAACAAAATATTGGCCACCAAATCATAGCTTCTTCTCCATTAATTTGCTTCAAAGGATATTACAATATGTATCAAAGGTGTTTTCCTTTCAAAAAATTATATTCTATTATGCCCCTACTTCCTTTCCTATCTCTATATATTCTTTTTTTTAAGTCTTTGTTTCCTTCTTATACAAAATGAAGGAAGCATACAAGATACAGACTGTTACATTTCAAAAGACACAATTGTTCATTAATGTTATTTACTTTTAACATGAAATTAAACATAATTAAAAGTTTCATAAACATAAAAAATTTATGCAATCTTCATCTTCACAAATAGATATTCTTGGATTCAACGAGGCTCTTTGTCTGTACACCACTCATCCAATGAATAGGTTAAAGCATAAAATATGTTCAGTGTATCTTTCACTGGCATATATGTATCAATGGTGGCAATTAGAGCCTTCATTGTCAAATTCAAGGAAAGCATTCCTTCCAGTTGCAAATGTGTGATGTCCACCACCATCAATTCATCGTTTACCAAGTTGAGGGCTCGAGGTATCAACTAATCCAATTTATCCTTCCATACACTTTCTACCTTGATATCACCTATATCACTAAAGAAATCAAGAAAAAGGATATCCAGTTGTTGATCAAAGTCACCAAGCTCTTCTATAAGCACAATATAGAATCGATTGTGCATATCAACCAGTTCATCACAAGTCTTAAGTATTTGACCAACAATATCTTCTTTAGCTATTAGCTCTTCCCTTTTTTCCATCATTCTATGTTGTAATATATTGTGTTCTTGAATAGTAGCATAATTTTTGGTATAAGTTATCCAAAATATTTCAAATTTTACAAGTACCTTTTCAAAACTTCTCCTTATTAGTTTTGAAATGATCTTAAACTTAATAGTCTTCATTTCTTCTTCCAATTTATCATATTTCTTTTGAATTTTTTCAACTTTATGTTTCTATTATACATTCTTATTCACTGCTTCTAATAGCCTATCATCACAATCCAAAACTTGTGGGTAAGATCCTAAAGAATATGGTAATTTATCCTTATTCCTAGCTATTTCATGCCTTAAATTTTCATTTTTAGAAGCATATTTTTTATTGTCCATTAATTTTTCAATTTGGGCTTTCATAAATTTGGAAACATTAATTTTCAATCAGTAGTCTCAATCGGATCAGTATCTCCCACTCTATGTACAAGAAGATGACCAAAGACCTTGTTTGGGTCATCAATAATTATTGGCCTCTTCTCCGATGGATACAAAGCCAAAATATAAAGAGTTACATTATCAAGATTTTATCCTAACCCCGTGTAGATTTTATCCATTGCTTCGATGCTTAATTTCAGGGTGTAGACACCTAAAATTGGTCTGGAGAATCTAATTAATTGAATATGATTTATTTGATTAATTAATCTTAAATTGTTCTACTTAGTAAATAAATAGAAATATTTATTTATATTAAGTTCATTTATTAATTCTTCTATTTCCTTTCCAAATTAAATAAACAAAATTAAAAACTTTGTTTTATTTAATTATTATCATTTTCATCATATTATTCCTCTGTTAATTAAATAAACAAAATTAAAAACTTTGTTTTATTTAATTATTATCATTATTACTTCTTTTATATTTCTATCATAAATACACAATTTAAATAATTTGTGTTATTTAATTACCTCATCACATTTCTTCTTAATTAAATAAAGATATTTTAAAATCTTTTGTTTAATTATCATTTTCTTTTTGTTTTAATTTAAATAATCAAACCCTATAGTTTAATTTATTAAATTATTCAAAACCTCTTTTTGCTAAATTTAAATAAATTAAAATATTTAAATTTATGCATAAATTTTACCACTATTCACTCACCAATAAAATTAAATATTTCAAAATTTGATTAATGGCACTGCCATTCACGAGAAAAGCTTCAGGGACAAACTTGCAGGAAATTCTCTCAACAACCTTCCACCCACCTTCCCTCTTATCTTGCCTGGTGTTTTCATGGGGAGAAACCATTCTCCATGATCAGCTCATTCTTCTCATCCCATGCCTTTGGATTCTCCAGATGGAATCATAGCCCCTCATCCCATATTCCTGTGCAATTGTGCTGCCGTGAAAGCTATAAATACAACTCTTGGGCTGCAGGAAATGGATCCCAACTTATGCAATCTTACTCTGCAGGTTTTCCAGAGCATCCAGCATTCATCCAGCATCTCCAGCATTCAACATTCAATCCAGCATCCATCCTACATTTTAATCATGGCAATTTACAGTAGTTTCATTCTTAGAAGCTTTACTGTAGAATCATTCTGGTTGCATAGTTAATTATATTAGAATAGAATTAGTTCATTTTCTCATTCTCTAAGTGTCATTTCAATAGTTTAATTAGCTTACAAATCTGAGAGCTAAGTAGATTAGAGAAATCTTTAGAGTTAGAGAGCAATAAGATAGATTTCTGAAGCTTTTTAGTTTAAATTAGTTTAAATTCATTAAGTTTTATATGCAATATCTTATTTAGAAGCGTAAATGCATAGTTTAGATTGTTTTCCCCATTCTACCGCTTACAGATTGGCACCCACCATGGGGCCATACCCCATATTTTGCTAAATTTTTGAAAATTATGTCCTACATGGTATCGGCGTGAAAGTTTTCGTGGAATCGTGAGTTTTTGCAGCGCGCCGAGTTACTGTTTCAGTGCATCGGGTTACTGTTACAGCGTGCCGGGTCACTGTTCCAGCGCACCGTGTTTCTACTTCAGCGCGCTGAGTCACTGTTTTAGCACGCCACTTCATCATCTTCAAAATCATTTTTTTTATCTGGATCCGACGTGTCTGCGGCCAGATTCTATTTCTGTCTATTTTCTTGGTTAAAATTTACCAATCCTAGGATAGAAATGGTTAAAATTTACCAATCCTAGGATAGAAATGGTTAAAATTTACCAATCCTAGGATAGAAATGGATAAAAATTGATCAATCCTAGGATAGAAATGTCATATTTATTTTGTGGTTTAAAAATTGAACATCATTCTTATTATGGAGCAATATCTCCATATAGAGTAAATCACTTGTCTTTTGGGTTTTAAAAAGAACAACATCTTTGCTGTGATTGGGTGATAGGTTTATGCTCTCCCCTTAACTGGGTGCATCAGAATACCAGACTCACCATTACTTTATGCATTTTAAAGCTTTCTTAAAACCTTTAGACAGGCCTGCCATAGTGGGAAAAAGTACTCACCCTACGGGAACGACCTGAGTGGGGACAGCCAAAAGCCATGGCATTCCAACCCACTTTAAAATTTATGTGAATTTGGGGAAACCCTCTTTCAACGGAAGTGCGTAGGATAACCATCCCCAAAATCTTTGTTCTAAAGATTGGGAGGTCTCTCAAGGGAGTTTATCCATTTTCCACTCCGAACAGAAACCCTATCTAAGAACCTAGAAATAGAAGCACGCCTGTCAGTTTCTAAACATTGTAATACTCAGCGGTGCAGGGGCGGGGAAGAATCTACCCTCAAGCACTCACCATATAATTTCCAAAGACTGTTTGCTCAAGGGATCCGGTATCCACTTCCATCACTCTGAGTACGCACCTGGAAAAGACAAAAACATGGGTGCCCTCTAGGGGGTGACATGGCTATGTGATTCAACGCAATTCCAAGCTGTGGGCCATTTGAGTATATAACGATGACCTTTTATCTCTAGGAGTGAGTCTATCTGAAGTGTTTTATCTTGTTATCAAACCAGTGAAAATCAAGAAGAATCATTGATTCTTAAGAACATACACTATTTGTTTAGATTCTAGGGTTTTTAAGGACAACCATTCTATTCTTGATTGTTGTGTTTTCTCTCATTAAATTCAGATAAGATCATCACAAAAATCTTCAAAATCAAATCATTTGTGGAATTCTCATGATTCGAGATTGGGTATCCACCAAGTTTGTCAAGAAATCTCTTGTCAAACAAATCAGAAAACCAAAGAAAACACTTGCATACAAACAACTTCTAAGAAAGCAACAATTTCTATATCAAAGCAGGAAAGTTCTACTCCAACATAGGACTTTTATTCATAGGTATCACAATTTTTCTAGAGGTTATACGGACGATTATGCTGTAGCTCCCTTAGATTCACAAGCATTTTATCAAAGAAGAGCTCTTAGGCAACACCACAATCACAGTCGAAGAATTCATCCAGAATACATTCCACAACCAGCCATACAATACGATACCAGACCAAGTGAGTTTCATAGAATAAGATAGTTTCTGTCTTAGCACCTCATGGTTCTGTTTTAGTGCGTCAAGTCCCTATTCCAGCGTGCAGCTCCTCTGTTTTAGCGTGCAGAGTCTCTATTTTAGCGCTTTCGGTTACTGTTCTAGCGCGTAGCTCCTCTGTTTCAGCGCGTAGAGTCTCTATTTGAGCATGTTGAGTCTTTGTTTTAGTGCATTCAGTTTTTGTTCCAGCGCATAGCTCCTCTGTTTTAGCGCGCCATAAAGTCAAAAAAATAGAGAGTTAATAGGACATTTTTTTAGTTTACCCATATCAATAACAAGGTTTTCATCAGTCCAGAACATTTTTTTCCACAGTCCAGAACACTTAAGTCACACAAAAGGAAAGCTTTACCCCTACACCTAGATCTTGCAACATCTTGCATAGTGTCACTATCACCAAAATCTGAGATTTTCTGTCAAAGTTTCCCTGTCAAGGATTTAATCATCCTTCTATCATGAAACTAGATAAGACTAAATCAGATTTTAAATCAACAACCTTGACACTTATCCAATCAAAAAAATCCAAGATCAAAGTCTAGAGTAAAACTTTAAATGTTTCTATGCCTATTTTCACACGAGCAGCATATCAAAAACAACAAGAACAAGAAAATGAAAGAATAGCAGCCATGGTTGAAGAAAACCCTTGGGGACGATATAGCAACACTGATCCTCTTATTAACTCACATGAGAAAGAAATAACTGCAGAGGAAATCGAGAAAGTTCAACAAGACCCTCATTTCCATAAATTTATGGAAAAAATGCTAGAGCAAGATATGGAAAAATATCTTCTATTATTAGCTGACAAAGGTGCTAAACTTCCTAAGGACTTTGATGTCAATCAACTCAAGGAAACAACCACACCTAACTCAACTAGTATAGAAAATCCAAATCAAATAGATGCTTTGACAAAACAAATCCAGCAGTTACAATTATAGTTCCAAAATATCCAACAAGGGCCAACAAAGAGATATTCATTACAAGACATTTGCCCTTATCCATTTGACTCAAGCATTAACATGATACCATTTCCAAGGTATTGTGAGTACCCAAAATACAACAAATACAATGGGAGAACTGATCCGTTTGATCACGTACGGGAATTTCGAGCTATGAGCATAGAGTTCGCACACGAGGACTCTTACTTACTACGATTATTTCCAAGAAGCTTAGGAAACACTGTGATGGGAGGGTTTCTAAATTAGAACCCGATTCAACTTTGAAGAACTAATCAATAGGTTCATAACACACCCCCATTCAACATCCAACATGGGGTAACCTTAAAAGAACTCTACAACACCAAACAAGCAAAGGGTGAAAAGTTTCTTTCCTTTCTCCAACGATGGAGAAGGCTATTTGCTAAATACCCTAGATCTATTCCTGAAGAGGAGAAGATAGAATCTATGTTCATTGATAACTTAGTAGATGACATGAATTACAAATTGGACTTACAATGTCCATCTACATTTGAACAAGTTATCGAAAAGGGGCTCAAAATTGAAGAGGCTCTAATCAAAAGAGGAACAATCAAAAACTTCATTGAAGGTTCAAATAATAACCATTCCTCTAAGAACAACAATGAAAAGCCAAGATTCTGGAAAAAGAACAAGAATACTGATACCATGATCGATACACACACACCTAAACCAGTATTCACCTTGACACCAACCACTACAAACAAACAAAACAATGGTTTTAATGCCAAACAAAGTAGTGATCAAGGAAATAATCAAAACAGTGGAGAAACAAAAACCCAATCATTCCAACGACCCTCCAATAAACAAAAAATTCACATCGTTAGGGCAATCATTGGAATTGGTCCTCAAAGAGCTTTTAGACGAAAAACTCATTCAAGTACAAGAGGCTAGAAATTGGAACCCTCAAGTCAAACCATCATGGTGGAATGACTTACATTACTGTCACTATCATCAAAATAAAGGCCACATGACTGAAAATTGTTGGCAATTAAAACATGCGGTACAAGACCTCATATATCAAAAGAAAGTATTTGTAGAGGGACACCAAACAAACAAGGATCATACAACGTTCAAAAATACTCTACCCAATTACCAGAAGGGAGAATCCTCTTCTGCAAACACTAAAGGCAAGAATGTTGGTTATGTTTATGACACAACAATCCTTTGTTTTTCTGCTACCAAGGAGGATGAAGAGTTATGCAATCAAATCAATTAGAACAATGACATTACATCTACCAATTTGGTACAACATATGGACAAATCTGAAAACCAAATCAATGTAATCACACTCAAAGGGAAACAAGAGTACCAACCGGTTAATGCCACAACAAGGGCACAATCCAAAGTTATATTGAAAGGAGCATCAATATCATCCCCATCTATGGATCCTCCCTCCAATCAATATAATCTCATCGATCAATTGCAGAAAATACTGGCACAAATATCAATCTTGGAACTTTTGAAGATTTCCCCATCACACAAAGAGGTTCTTGAACAAGCTCTTGTATCAACCACGGTACCTAACAATCTGGATGTGTGTCAGTTCCAAGCTATGGTGGGGCATCTATCTGCACCTCATTGCCTTTCATTTTCTGAACATGATGATGTATCACTCACCCATCTGCATAATTTCGCCCTTCACATTGAAGTCCTTATCCATAAACATCGTGTAAAGCGTGTCCTGATAGATGGAGGGGTTGGTTTAAATATTTGTACCTTAAAACTGATTCGTGCACTAGGATACTCAAAATCAAGCCATTGATATGAGAAGAAAAATCACAATCAAAGCATATGATGAGGAAGAAAGATCCTCTAAAGGATTCATCATATTACCCATTCAAGTGGGACCTATTGTCCAAAAAGTGGTTTTCCAAGTCTTAGATAGGGAACTGACATACAACATACTATTGGGACACCCTTGGATACATGATATGCAAGCAGTACCTTCTACCTATCATCAATGCCTGAAATTTCCCGTTAATGGACAGGAGGTAACAATCACAGCAGGCTACAATGACACCCAAGCTTGTCATACATTGAAGACATCTCAGGATACATTCATACCTAACAACAGAGATGTTAGCACATTAGATAGTGAGCAACAACAGAGCTTCATATCAAAGTGGCTTCCAAAACAACAAAAATCACAAGAAATAAGGGTGGCACAATCTAACCCTTCAAATGTTGAAGAGCAATTGGCTCCACTCTCACATCAATTCACCAAAGAAGTACAGATAAGTGATGAAGGAATAAGTGAATATGGTGTTGGACACTCATTTCATCTATCACAAATGTTACCCTCCTTACAAACGTATGGACAACCATCTACAATCATCAAAAATTTAGAACAATCTACAACAGCATTAGATGGCAGATTTATAAAAGATGGGAGCTTAGATGAAGAATCAAAAGATAAGGCCATACTAAATTGGCTTTATAAGGATGAGGAGACCTCTTCTTCTACAAGTAACATCATAGAGACAAATCAATATGGAAAAGGAAAAACTATTTTGGAGAAGATGGGATATTCAGGACAGGGACCTCTTGGGTTAAGGAAACAAGGCATAACATAACCAATACAGCCTTTTACGCTCCAACATAAGGATAAAACGGGACTAGGATATGCAGCATAACAAGGATCTCTTGATCGAGGGAAACAAAGTGTAACATAACCAATCCAAGTCCTCGCAATTCAACAAAATGGCAGAACTGGACTAAGATACACGGAAAAAGCAAGAGCAGAAATCACCAATAAAACTGTGGAGCGTATTCTTCAAATAAGAGATAACTCTGAAACTAATTCAAATGAGTATGAGTGGGACAACTTATCAGATGTTTCTTATGAAGATATTCAGATCGACATTATCAAAAAGTATACCCCCAAACACAAGGAGGGTCAAAGCTCAAGTTTTAATCCTATTGTCTTTGAAACACAAAATTTTGATGACTCAAGTGAAGATGAACGGACATCAATTGAGATAAATGATGTGGAATAAAATACCTTTGTAGGCCTCGACATAACCACTAACAATTTAGATGACATTTCCGTCTAAGCTTTCACAATCGCTGACCTCAACCCATCTAATGATTCGTTGCCTTTACTACATCCCGAGCTTATCGAATGGGAACCCCAACACCCTATTGACCTCCCTGTTTTTGACAATGATTCTACCATTATTAATTATCTTTGCTATGAGGAATTTGATACTTGTTCTACCAATACTTCTTTTAACAATGCTTTTAGGCAGGAGGATTCCAAGCCTTTCAATTGCAAAAATATGAAATTAAAAAATGGATCTAATGGTGAAAACAATTCTATGGCAGTATTTGATCCTAAAATAGTAAAAACAAAGAACGCATCCAATGGTGAAAACCTCATTGAGGGAGCAAAGGATGGAAGGCTTGACATTCTCCCACAACATTACCATGAAAGATCATCAGTGTTGATAGAACCCACACAGTCTATTAATATTGGCACAGTAGAGAAAGCAAGAATCCTACACCTAGCAGCATCCATGATAGATACAAAAAAGCCAGATTTTATCAAATTGTTTGAAGAACGATGCATCAATTTTGCTTGGTCATACTCTAACATGCCAAGCTTAGACACGTATCTCATTATGCATCACTTATCCTTACTAGCTGGCACTAAACCAGTAAAACAGAAGCTGAGAAAAGTGCATCCACATGTTGCATTATTAGTCAAAAATGATTTGAAGAAACTACTAGATGCTGGATTTATCAGATCTATTGATTATGCAGAATGGATATCCAACATCGTACTTGTTTCAAAGCCAGATAACACCATTAGAATATGTACTGATTTCCGGGATTTAAATAAAGCATGTCCAAAGGATGATTTCCCTTTACCAAACATAGACATGATTGTAGATCTAACAGCTGGCCATCAAATGTTATCACTCATGGATGGATTTTCAGGATACAATCAAATCAAGATAGCTCCAGAAGACCAAGAAAAGACAGCATTTACATGTCCATGGGGCATCTTTTGTTGGAACGTCATGCCTTTTGGGTTAAAGAACGTAGGAGCTACATACCAGAGAGCTATGGAAACAATCTTCCATGACATGATGCACACCATCATGGAGGACTATGTGGATGACATCTTAGCCAAATCTTACACCAGAGAAGGACATCTAGAGATATTGGCCAAAATATTTGACAGGCTGGAAAAATTCAAAGTCAGATTAAATCCTAAGAAATGTGCCTTTGGAGTAACATCAGCAAAACTCCTTGGATACATAGTTTCTACAAAAGCAATTGAAGTAGATCCAGCAAAAGTTAAAGCCATTATGGAAATGTCACCTCCTAAGAATATCAATACATTAAGATCTCTACAAGGCTGACTACAGTCCATCAGAAGATTCATCTCTCAACTAGCAGATCGGTGTCATCCATTCAACCATCTTTTGCATAAAAATGTGTCTTTTAAATGGGATGAACAGTGCAAGAA
This sequence comes from Sequoia sempervirens, assembly GCA_007258455.2. Lineage (NCBI taxonomy): Eukaryota > Viridiplantae > Streptophyta > Pinopsida > Cupressales > Cupressaceae > Sequoia > Sequoia sempervirens. The sequence continues at coordinate 186,238 of VDFB02210504.1, read as the reverse complement.
CACTTTCAATCAAATTAAGCATTATTTAATGACACCACCAATCTTGGTGCCACCCAGTGAAGACAAGCCATTGTTGCTATATATCGCAATAACGGATATTTCTTTAGGAGCCTTGCTAGCACAAGAGGATAGGGAAGGAAAGGAATAGGCTATATACTATATCAGCAGGACACTCAATGGACATGAAGTAAACTACACCTTCATTGAAAAATCATGCTTAGCAGTAGTATTTGCAACACAAAAATTGTGACACTATATGCTCACGCACACTATCAAGCTTGTTGCAAAAATTGATCCTCTCAAGTATTTACTGAGTAAAGTAGCTTTAACAGGAAGGTTGGCAAAGGGTCATGCTCCTCAGTGAGTTTGATATTCAAGATGTTGAAAGGCAGGCTATCAAAGGACAAGTCATTGCTGATCAATTAGCAGAAGCTCCATTATCAGACAGTCATCCTATGACCATGGAATTTCCCGATGCGGATATCCTCAACGTTACAACACAACCATGGAAACTCTACTTCGATGGATCCTACACACAACATGGATCAGGGGTAGGAATTCTATTTGTCGCACCTCTTGGGCACACAATTCCATGATCTTACAGGCTTACTTTTTGTTGCACTAACAATGTGGCAGAATATGAAGCTTTGATCCTTGGAATTAAAGTGGCTATTGACTGGAAAATCACAGAACTATAGGTGTATGGAGACTCCCAGTTAATCATCTACCAAGTCAACAATGATTACCAGACTAAGGATGACACACTGATTTTATACAAGAGACTCGTAGATGATCTAAGAAAATACTTCATAGAAATCAAATTTGAGCAGATACCAAGATTAGAGAACAAAGTAGCAGATGCCATGGCCACAATAGCATCTCTTCTACAAATGCCTAAAATGCAAGATCATTATCGATTTATTGTAGAACAAGTATCAAATCTTGCATACGTAAATCCCAAATCCCAAACCATAAGCCTTTTGGATAGTGCCCAATCTTCCATTTATGGAGACATTTATACTTATCTGAAAGATAATATCTTACTGCCAGATCTTTCTCGCAACCAAAAGCACAACTTCATACGCCAATCCGCCAAACATACCATTATTGCTGACACCCTTTACCATCGAGGCCTAGATGGTACTCTTTTACGTTGTTTAGAACATGACGAATCTACTTCCGCTTTACATGAGGTCCATGAAGGAATTTGTGGTACACATTCAAGTGGATTATCTCTAGCCAAGAAACTCCTTCATTTGGTGTATTACTGGCCACACATGGAGCAAGAATCTTATCAGTTTGTCAAAAGATGTTCAAAATGCCAGATCCATGGCAATCTTATACATGCACTAGCACAGGAGCTACATCCATTTGCAACTACATGGCCTTTCTGTCAGTGGGGATTAGACCTGGTGGGGAAAATTAACCCATCTTCATCTAATGGACACAAGTTCATTATCACAGCAACCGAATATTTTACAAAATGGGTGGAGGCAGTTCCCTTAACCACAATCACTGGGAAGAAAATATCATCTTTCATACTTAATTATCTCATTTGTAGATATGGGATACCCCAATCAATCATCACAAATAATGGCAGGCCTTTCAAGAACCAAGACGTCCAAGAACTATGTGAAAAGTTTCACATCCAACATCGCTTTTCAACCCCATATTACCCTCAAGGTAATGGACAGGCAGAAGCTTCCAACAAAACAATCCTAAAGATTCTCAAGAAAACTGTAAATGAGGTAGGGCGTGATTGGCACGTTCAGCTTAACCCTGCTCTTTGGGTTTACAGGACTAGCATCAGAACACCAACAGGAGCTACACCATATGCTCTTGTCTATGGATCAGAAGCAATATTACCTATTGAGGTAGAAATTCCATCCCTTCGTGTTTCACTAAAGGGACTCATTTCAGATGAGGATTATAGGATCTCTAGACTTCAGGAATTAGAGCTACTTGATGAACGTCGACAACAAGTTGTCAATCATTTGACAGCCTATCAACAAAGAATGTCTAGGAACTATAATCATAGGGTTAAGCCTAGAGTCTTCCAGATCAGAGACTTGGTCCTACAGGAAAACCCTAGAAATCAAGCAGAAAGAGAAAACAAGGGAAAGTTTGAACCTAACTGGATAGGACCTTATGTGATCATATCAGTCTATGGATCAGGAGCATACCGACTGTCTACACCAAAAGGAGACATGATGGAGGTGCCCATGAACAGCATTCATCTTAGGCGATTCTACACTTGAGGATATCTAGTGCACGGTCAATAAAGTTGTCTTGATGAAAACCTGACAAACAGGCATCATGATGACAGAAAAGAGAAAAAGAAAAATATATATAAAAATAAAAATACAAAAGAAAAGGAAAGGGGACACAATAAAAACAAGTGATGAAAACCTGGCAAACAGGCATTACTTGTGATTTTCACCAAACTCCTCTATCTATTAGGTACAGTGTTGTTACGATTGTTTCCTTTCATATCATTTCCATCTATCATTTGAGATGATCATTATCACTATCCATATCATAGCAAAGATACCATGTTTTACCCTGGCTTGGGGGCAACATCCTAATGTTATTTGGTACAAGTAGATTTTCAGGTTACATGGAAAGGCAGTCAAACATGACAACATCAAGTGGAAATAAATCAAAAATCCAAAAACATCAGAAAATCAAAACCCAAAAACATCAGAAAATCCATCAAAACCCAAAAACATCAGAAAAATCAAAATCCTAAAACATCAGAAAATCAAAAATCCAAAAAACATCAAAAAATTGAAAACACAAAAATAGAGTGTACATCAGTCAAAAGTGGAGTCTGTGTCAGTCGAACTACGTGGTCTCTACGTGTATAACGCAGGCAAGACTAATCTTTGATCAGTCCCCAAGACCCCTAGGATAGGTCTTTTAGGTCACATCATTTGGTCAAACATTTGGGAATATCATGCACACATCAGCACACACATCTCAACACTGATGATCTAATCTGAATAATGATTTGAAAATACATTAAGAAGAATTTGAATTGTTGTGCTTTTCATTTTATCATTTGATTATCATTTCTTTGCAGCTACTCAATGATGTATTGAACTAGAGAAGTAAGGAAGAAGAATGATACCTTTTCTTTGTTTGCTGTTTGTGAGTTAGTCATTATTATTTTGTGAATTGTCACGGGAAGTGCTCTACCAAGTATCATGGATGACATTCCAATTCACTTAAGAAAATGATTAATTCTTGTTTGTTTACGCAAGAAATGCTCAAGTCATCATTGGTCTATCTTATACCATGATGATTGTGTTTGCTTGCAATACCAAAAATCATGAAAGAAATACTCAGTTCATCATTTTTCTATCTCATATCATTGATGCTTGTATTCACTTTCAACATTTTAAAATAAAGCTTAGCGATGATACAAAGCAGAATAAAATGATTATTGAAATGACACTTAGGTTTGCATTGATAAAAATAGGCATTTGCATGGTTAACATAGATTGCATTCATAATAATACATCTATAGAGTACTGGTGGCACAAGTTACAATGATTCATTCACAAATGATGTTCTCTTTTCTTATTAAAGATTGAGTATACTTGACACATGCAATTTTTATAATGGCATACATATAAGATCATCTCTTCATCTCATCATAAAATTCACAATAAACATCTCATTTCGTGACATCATATACACGTTATGTTACATCATTCATTTCCATTTCATTAGATACATCATACATCCATACGTCATCTCACTTACATATCATTCATATATCATTTATTTACAATCCATTCATTTACATTTACATCTCATCATTCATTAGACATCATTCATTCATCTATCACATATCACATATTCATTTATCACATTTCATTTACAGTTCATCTCATTAATATGACATTACATTTTCATCATACATCATTTACATTTACATCATCACATTCTCAACATTAGATTTTCATCATACATCATTTACATTTACATCATCACATTCTCAACATTACATTTTCATCATACATCATTACATTTACATCTCATCGTTCATTAAACATCATTCATTCATTTAACACATATCACATATTCATTTATCACATTTCATTTACATTTCATCTCATTAATATGACATTACATTTTCATCATTTACATTTACATCATCACATTTTTATCATTTATTATTGCATTCCATCTCATCTATCATACACGATTTACATTTCATTACATCATTCATTTACAATTACATCACATTTCATATATATCATATCATTCACATTTCATATTATACTTCATTTCATTTACATCTCACTTATACACATTATTCATTTATATATCATCATCTCATTAAGAAAACAAATACATCATCAATATCATATCACATCATCATTAATGCATCCATACAAGCTAGTAAAATAAATCATCATAAAAAAATGCATCCATCACATCAATCATATAGAACACATCATAAGATCAATGCATCCATCACATAAATCATGTAAAAACATATCAGAGATCAATCAAACCGTTGCACATATATCTCTCATCAAGTGTCAAGTATACAATGAAGTCTGAAAAGGATGAAAATAACATCGTGTCAAAAATAGCTGATATCAAGTAGTACTCCCACCAGAAGGAGCAGGCCTCACACCAATATCAGTACCACCACCAGATGTCCCAGGATCTCTCAGACCTCTCAGAAGTGGCTATGTCACACCTCTGCTCACTGTCCTCGAACGAGTCCTCTCTGAATGAGACTGAGCATAACTGACTCTCTGCTTTGGGGGGAAAAGCTCATGGTAGCGGCTCCTGTGAAACTCAATCTCAGCACCTGCCCGCATGGCCTCTCGCATGTAATCTGCCACAGATGTCCCATCTGCCACTCTCTGCAATCTCTCTGCAGTAACATGTGATGTCTCTGCTATCTGTCTAATAATGTCTCGCTCGGCAGTCAAGGATGTGATCTGGGCCTCGGCAGTAGACAACTGTGCTCGTACACCTGTCAACTGAGCCTATGCGGTCGCTGCTACCTGTAGAGCCTCATCTCTCTCACCAATCAGAGAGGTAATCTGCGTCTGTGCAGTAGCTAGCTATGCTTGCATCTGAGCCTACGTCTGTGCTAATAATCCCTGCACCTATGCTAGCTGTCCCTACAATGTCTGCACCTGCACCTGTAAGCCCGCGACCTCTGATGGATCTACCGATGAGGAAGCAACAGCCTGCCTCTTACGAGGTGCACTAGTAGATGGCTCTGAAGTACCTGCTACACTCGGTCTCCCCCCATCTCTGCCATCATCATCACTGCTATCCTTGCTGCTACTGGAACTCTCATCACTGTCAGTCTCTGAGCTGCTCTCCACATCCACATCAACATCTTCCTCTCTCCCCCGTCGCTGACCAACCTGAACACCCCCTGCTGGTACTGGTGCTGGTGCTGGTGCTGGTGCTGCCGCTGGTGCTGGTACTGGCTCATCCGGAATAGTGATACGTGGAGGAGGGTGCAGAGCCAAGTACTCTCCATACTCAGGAGTAATGGGTGCCTCAACAATGTCCCGTCGGACATCCCATGCTGATGGTTGTAAAGCACGGTAACCCACAACAAGTGCCCCATAAGGAAAACTGGGACCCCAATCACTGATATCTATCCGTTACCATCCGTAATGAGCCACTCCCTGTGGCATACACTGCACAATGACATACTTCCTATACACACGACGAAACAGGAATCGCTCCAAGACCTTGGGGCTCTTCCCAATCAAATACATCGAATCGGACAAGAACCCCAACTCAGTATCATCATCATCCCAGTCATCATAGTCTAAGTACGGATGCCAGGTCACTGCCTCTACATCATCAATAATCTGCCTCCAATACTCAAGCTTACCCATCATATGCTGGGTAGGCCTGCCTCTATATTAAAACACATAAGGCCTCGTCGCTGGTCTGGCTAACACTGGCACGGGACGCGTAACAGCAATATGCTCCCATGCCCATACCTAGAGAAGGGTAGCCCCTGCTAATAAACTGTTGCTGCCGAGATACACGATCCAATGCAAATCATGATATAACTGGGCAAGCATGCACATGCCCCAAGCATATCTCGTCCTATGAACAACCAGACCCTCTAACACCCGACCCCATCCAAGAGATAGACCCTTTGACCTCTTATCAGGACAAAGGAATCCACCAATAAAGTTGACCAAAACTGAAGGAAGCGGAGCTTATGACTCATACATATCTACCCATGGAATCCACTCTCTTGCAACGTGGGGATCTTGAAAGACTCTCTGCATAGCCTCTACCCCACCAACCTCCTCTGAATCATGTACCATAATCTCTCCAACAAAAATAATGCGAAGAATATGCCATACATCCTTTGACGTCACAGTCATCTCGCTAGTAGGTAAGTGAAAGGTGTTGTGGTCACTATGCCACCGCTCTGCTAAAGCTGTCAACAGACCCCTATTAAGTCTAATATGGGACATATCTAATAATGTCACTAAGCCACAATCAGTAATATGTTGTCTCTCGTCTGGCGTGAGTCGCGATATCATATCAAAAGGCTAGGGGAACTACTCTCGCACTTGGATAACATCTAAATTCTCATGTTATCATACAAACAGAACATTTTAATCAGAATATCAAAAGATCATCAAATTTTCAAAAATTGTGATTTTACCTATCAACCTATCAAATTACCAAGGAACCCTCATCTATCAATTGGGTTCAATCCTTCGGAATGCTTAATTATTCCTTGCCTATCATGAGGGTAATTATTATCAATCAATAGATCTCGCTCATCATGAGATCATTTCCCATATATTTTATTCAAGATCAAATTAAAATAGATGGAATCAAAAAAAAATCGACGAAAAGCAAAGTGCACAATTTTTCATCAATCTCTACCGCAAAGTGATACAAAATCAACCTAAAAACACAAAAATGTGTGGCGCACTACAAAATCTTCTCAACGCGCTACAAAAACATCACAAAGCACTAAAAAGACTAGCGCGCTATAAAACCCTACGGACGCGCTGCAGATTTCACCCTGCGCGCTAAAACTTCTGGCGTGCTACAAAAATGACCTGACGCGCTACAAAAGTTCATCGGCATGCTAAAACTACAACGCGCTACAACATTTCAGCGACGCACTACACCGCGTCTGCCGCGCGCTAAAACTATTAAAAATGCAAAAACATATCAAAAAAATGGGCACAAATTATGAGGAAAGTTTGCCGTACATACCGGAGGTTCATAGTCGGTCGGACGCTGGTGACGGCGCACACACTCAAGTCGGTGGGTCTGGTATGGGATCAGCATCCTGTAGCTCTAGCACTCTGAGGGTCTCTATCACAAGATTGTCAAAGTCAAATGCACAAATGACTTTTGAGAATGACCTTTTCAGTATTTATAGGCTATTTTTGGGGGATTTTTATGGGATTTATTTATTTTTCCTTCTGAGGAATTAATTCTTATCTATCACAGGGGCATTTTTGGACAATTTTGTTGGGAGATAAATTGTTTCTTCACCAATTCATCATCAAACCATCATAAAAATTCGAAATTCTTGAAAAATCATAAAAATCCAAAATTCATCAATTTATCTCCCGAGGGGGCATATATCACTATCATTTCAAAATTCAACATCTGGGGCAAGTCTGGGGCATGCTTTAAAAATTTTCGTCAATACTGGCAGCTGAAGCAAAATCATTCTTTGAAGTAATGTGTAAACACATCACTTCAAAGAGGGGCAAAATGTAGACACCTAAAATTGGTCTGAAGAATCTAATTAATTGAATACGATTTATTTGATTAATTAATCTTAAATTCTTCTACTTAGTAAATAAATAGAAATATTTATTTATATTAAGTTCATTTATTAATTCTTCTATTTCCTTTCCAAATTAAATAAACAAAATTAAAAACTTTGTTTTATTTAATTATTATCATTTTCATCATATTATTCCTCTCTTAATTAAATAAACAAAATTAAAAACTTTGTTTTATTTAATTATTATCATTATTACTTCTTTTATATTTCTATCATAAATACACAATTTAAATAATTTGTGTTATTTAATTACCTCATCACATTTCTTCTTAATTAAATAAAGATATTTTAAAATCTTTTGTTTAATTATCATTTTCTTTTTGTTTTAATTTAAATAATCAAACCCTATAGTTTGATTTATTAAATTATTCAAAACCTCTTTTTGCTAAATTTAAATAAATTAAAATATTTAAATTTATGCATAAATTTTACCACTATTCACTCACCAATAAAATTAAATATTTCAAAATTTGATTAATGGCACTGCCATTCACGGGAAAAGCTTCAGGGACAAACCTGCAGGAAATTCTCTCAACAACCTTCCACCCACCTTCCCTCTTATCTTGCCTAGTGTTTTCATGGGGAGAAACCATTCTCCATGATCAGCTCCTTCTTCTCATCCCATGCCTTTGGATTCTCTAGATGGAATCACAGCCCCTCATCCCGTATTCCTGTGCAATTGTGCTGCCGTGAAAGCTATAAATACAGCTCTTGGGCTACAGGAAATGGATCCCAACTTATGCAATCTTACTCTGCAAGTTTTCCAAAGCATCCAGCATTCATCCAGCATCTCCAGCATTCAACATTCAATCCAGCATCCATCCTACATTTTAATCATGGCAATTTACAGTAGTTTCATTCTTAGAAGATTTACTGTAGAATCATTCTAGTTGCATAGTTAATCATATTAGAATAGAATTAGTTAATTTTCTCATTCTCTAAGTGTCATTTCAATAGTTTAATTAGCTTACAAATCTGAGAGCTAAGTAGATTAGAGAAATATTTAGAGTTAGAGAGCAATAGGATAGATTTCTGAAGCTTTTTAGTTTAAATTAGTTTAAATTCATTAAGTTTTAGATGCAATGTCTTATTTAGAAGCATAGATGCATAGTTTAAATTGTTTTCCCCATTCTACCACTTACACAAGGTTTTATTCTAACTCTTCCTAAAGCTATCAAATATAATTGTAGAACTTATATCCCAACCTAAGAGGAGAATAACACCAGCCTTTTTTATTAATTCTCTTCCTTTCTTTGGAGTAATATTTTTCATTTCTTTATCCACTTCCTCCTGCAACTCCTTTAGGACTTCTGCTTCTCTCTTTGGAGTAATTTCGTTAATCTTTTCTCTTATATATTTTCCTCTATATTCATAAATAAATGATATAAACTCTGGAGAACTAAAAAAGAATCATTAGAAATAAATTTTTGGCATGCAAGATACCTAACATCACCAAAAAGTTGATTCAAGGATTCTAGCATAACTACATTTCTTTATGGTGGGGGCTCATACTTTTCAATAACAGGTTTAGTTATTTGTGTAGATTCAACTTCACCTTCAATTTCTTCTTTACTTGCCACAAATGTATCAATAGAGAAACTAACATCTAGGGTGGGTTGTGAAGAGTCATGGCATAATGGAGCTATATTCTCAGCCTGCATCCCTATAACATCTTCTATTAGAGGAGCATTTTTTCTTCTTTTGAACACAAAAGGTGGCACATCCCTAGTTAGTTCAACATCATGTAAAATTAATTTTTCCAATTTTTCCAAAGGATCCTTAACCTAAAGTAAATTACCTATGTATAATGAATCATTATTCATTCTCTAAGCCTTGTTCATCATCACTCTATTATATACATCTATTCTTTTGGTTGCATGGTATCCATCAACACTTCTGATTAGGTCATCCTCTCTAAGGAGCACATGTTGATATCCTTTTAACTTTTGTTTCAATTTGATATTATTGATAAAATGTTCAGGATCGAATCCTTTTCTCTCATTTAGCCTTGGAAAATTATAATGTTATAATTTTTTTCAATAAGTTCATATCCTTTATCAGAAACAATAGAAAAATCACCAAAGCAAAGTGTATTGGGCATGATTGACTATTTTTTATAGCATTTGAGATGCATAAAATTTGAATAGGCCATCTACCTAACCATTTCCAAGTATGTTATCCTATTTGGAACTATTTTTGGAAAGAGAAATGAGGTTCCTTCAAAACCATACACCTGGATCTTAGTGCAATCATCATAAGCATACTAGTCTCCCTAGTTATGGTTGAATTTTCCTCTTTGATCCTTGTCCTTAGGTCAAAGAAACTTTTTTATTTATGATGAAAAATTATAGTCATAAGGATGACCAAGAAGCTTGTAAATTGGTCTTAGAAAATATTGTTCAAAGTATAAATAATGTGATCTAACAAATCTACTATCTCATATTGCAGTCCACATTTGTACAGGCCTAATGTTTCCATTATCATCCATATGTTTTATCCTCAAATGATTACTCCATATTCCCATGGTTTTCCCCTCATGAAAGATAAGATTCATAAACAATGAATAATGTTTGAAATGAATGATTCATTGTTTTTTTTTATAGAGTTGAGTCCATTATTGAGATCATTTTCCAAATATTTAGCATAAACAAATGATCTAGTATCTTGGTTTTGTATGTTAGCTATCGAAATCATTTGAGTTGTGGACATCAGTGCAAGAGCATTCCAACCCAGAACTTGACAAATAGAGTAATAAGTATACTAAAAATATTCTTCAAATAGTTCCACAGAGAATGGAGGGTGTTCATCATCTGAGAATACTTTGAGTTGATTCCCTTTAGCTCACGATCTATGCAAGGGAAACCTCCACCTCTTATAACTAGTATCTGTAGACACCTAAAAATGACCTAGGCCTGCAAGCTTCATTTTTACCACTTTCGTCCTAGCATAATTAAGTCATTTAATTATGTCCCTGGTCCACATTCGACTATTGATTAAATAATTCATAATTATTTAATTAATTCATGTCATTTATTCCTCATTATTATTAAATAAATAAATATTATTTATTTATCTAATACATCACTAATTATCTGTCTTCCTTTAATTAAATAAATTTCTTAATTTATTTAACTCCCCTTTGTCATTTATTTCTTCTTGATTATTAAATAAATAAATTTTATTTATTTAATTATGTCACTAATTAGATCCCCTTTCTTTCCAAAATTAAATAGATTCTAATTTATTTAATTTTTTTCCACTTTCCACTATAATTAAATAATTATTTTAATTATTTAATTATTCATTAGCTTTTTCTCTCATTAAAATTAAATAAATTTGATTTATTTAATATAGTCAACTCTCTTGAATTTTGAATTAAATCATTATTTAATTCAAAATGATTTCTTTTGTCATATTCCTCCATAATTAAATAATATCTTTATTATTTAATTATTTACTGGTCACCTATTTCGGATAATGGGATGGCGATGTTGAGCTATGCAGGTCGAGCTAGGGCGTCCTTGCCCTAGCTTTCTCTTCGTGTGATCTTGCTAGTGCGTCGTGGGGGGGTCTTTTCCTGCGTTCTGAGGGGTGCGTGGCTGTCTTCTGCCTTTTGTTGCTGGTTCCCTTGGCGCATGAAGGTGGGTGTAGGGTTTGTGTTGTCTGTTTCGGGTCTGTATCTGCCGTGAGTGGTGGCTTCTGGGCAGATTGTGGTGTGCTGCCGCTTGGGCGGGTTCACTTTGTCTGCTTGCCTCGGGTGGGAAGGAGGCTCTTGGGTGTTGTGTGGGGTTTGGTACGCTGCCACTCTCTGTGACTTTGGGATTTCCTGCTTGGGGGTCCGGTGGTTCATTTCGATGCTGAAACTTATGCGCTTTTGAGGGTGGTGGGTGAAGCTGGAGGGGTATTGAGGTGATCCTCGCGTGAGTGTCCTCCTCCTATTTCTTGTTTTGGGGGCTTGCATACCCGAGTTGGATATTGTTCTGAGTCATGTCACGAGGGGAGTCATCTGGGATTAGCCCCAAGATGGATTTTCGATTAGCTTTTGGATCGAAACCCCTGGAATAGGGTGCTAAGGTTTTTGATAATAATTTGTTTACGCCAGGTTAAGAGATGAATAGTTCTGGATTGTCTGGAGGACCTAGAATTTCAAAAATTAACGGGTGTTTGGAAAGATGTAAGGAGAGACTGAAACTGGTTATACCGATGGAGTTGCTGGTGGATGATATCGATTATTATTCGAAACACTCCTTTTATTGTAAGTTTATGGGTTTAAGGGTCTCGTTGCAATTTTTGGAATCCTGGGCTTAGAGGACTTGGTTCCCGGAAGGAGAAATGGAGATCAAACTCCTAGCTAATAATTACTTTATGGTTTCATTTGATTGCATGGCTGATTGGAATAGGGTTTTTGAGGGAGGTCCCTACTTCTATAACCAAGTGGGTTTATTTATGAAGCCGTGGGATGCGGGTTTCAATCCGACTGAGGAGCTCCCAAATAGGGTTCCAGTGTGGGTTCGTCTGCCCTGGTTTCCAGTCGAATGTTGGCGAGAGGATGTCCTACATTTGGTGGCTTCAATGCTCAGTAAACCAGTTGGGTCTTCACAACAAACACAGTTTAAAAAGGTAATGACTTTTGCCCGTATCTGTGTTGAACTTGATTTAAGCATGCCATTGCTAGATTCGATGGAGGTGAGTGCAGGATCATATACATGGGTGCAATAGATAGACTATGAAACTCTGCCTTTTCGGTGTCAATTTTGTCATGAGTATGGACACTTGCAACGTAGATGTCCTCGGGCTAAGCCTGTTGGGCCCCAATCTGGCAATAATCCTCTCAATCCACCTGGGGCTGATAAGGGGAAGGAGCCTATTCTAGGTGATGGTAGTGCAAAAGATGGATTTATTCCTGTCAAAGCTCGTAACAGAAATCGAGGGCAAAAGAGGACTCTGGGGGAGAGGCAGGATGATGTTTCTTTTAACAGGTTTGAGGTGTTGGATGATCTCAACCAGCAGGAAGTGAATCTAGGTTTGATGAACTTGGATCAAGGCACTATGGGTTCAGGAGAGAATGGGCCTCCTTCGGAGGTTATTCAGGTTGTGCAGGACTCAGGTGCCGGGCAGATGGACATGGATCAGAAATTGATTGTTTCAGCTGGACAGGATCCTATGCATTGGACTCTGACGAATGGGGGAGAGGGTTCTCCTTTTCCTTTAAAGGTTGGCATGGAAGCAGGCAAAAGCTCCAACTCCTCTTCTCGCATGGGTATTCTGTAAAAGGATCCAAAGAAGGGGGTTGGTGAGAAGAATCCCAAGCTGGGTAGGAAAAAGGATTTAGAAAAGATTAAATCAAATGGGGAGACTCTGTTGGAGTCAGGGGCAGTTAAGACCCTGGATTCTCACTTTTTGTGTTCTCAGAAATGATTGTTATATCTTGGAATGTAAGGGGCTTGAATAGTGGCCCCCGACAAAAAGTTGTTCGTGATTTGGTTAGGAATCAATCTCCTGATGTTCTTTTTCTTCAGGAAACTAAGCTTTCTGTAGAGAGTATGGTGAATATGGTACCTAAGTTGTGGAAGTATGGTGAGTGTCAGTGTGTTGGAGCTCATGGTGCTTCCGGGGGGGTGGCTTGCTTATGGAATCCACAGAGGATTTGTCCTCTCTGGTGGATGTCTTCTAGGTCGGCTATTTCGTTGGTGGCTTCTTGCTATGTGACTGGAGAATATATTCTTCTCTCCAATGTGTATGCGCCTATTGAGTATCAGGGTAAGCAGCTTCTTTGGTCTCATCTTCGATATGTTCATAGCCTGGCCCCCTACCACCCTTGGATTTTGGCTGGGGATTTTAACGTGATTGTGGAGTTGTCTGAGAAAAGGGAGGGAATTGTTCGATTGGAACCTTCTGCTCTGCTTCTCAGGGATTGCATTTCTGATCTTAATCTTATTGATGTACAGCCCAGTAATGGTCATTTTACTTGGAATAATAGGCGAACTAGTGAAGACTGTGTTGCTGAGAGGCTTGACCGGTTTTTGGTCTCCTGTTATTGGGTTGGTGACTTATGGTCAACCTCCTCTAAAATTCTGGATTGGAGGGGCTCAGACCACTGGCCTATCAAGCTTAGCATCATCTCGACTCATGCTCCTCGTTCCCCCTCCTTCAAATTCTAGCTTATGTGGTTACGGGACTCTACTCTTTTTGACTAGGTGAGTGTGCGGTGGAGGGTTGGTAGACCAGCTTTTGGTACTGCAATGTATACCTTTGCTAAGCTTCTTCAATTAATCAAGTATCAGCTTAAAAGGTGGAATCTCTGGTGTTTTGGCAATATTTTTCATGATAAGGTCGCTACCCAAGAAGAGCTAAACACTATTACAAGATTGATTCGTGATAATGGGGTTACAAAGGGTCTTTTGAAAGAAGAGGCTAGAACTTTGAAGATGGTCGAGGAATGTGAGTTACGGGAGGAGATATATTGGAAGCAAAAGGCTTGGATTGACTGGTTGCAGGAAGGGGACAAAAATACTGCATTTTTCTTTAATTTTGTGAAGCCCGGGAGGCATGGTAACACTATCTCTGTGTTAGTTAACGACAGAGGGGATCCTGTTGTCTCGTTCCAAGACATCGTGACTGAGGCATCACAGTATTTCGCTACTCTTTTCAAAGAGGACTCTCGAGGGGGTTCGGTCGAGGAGGAACTGGTTCTTCCGTGTATCCCTCAATTGGTCTCCAGGGAAGCGAATGAGGATCTGATGAGGGAGATTTCTCTAGAGGAGCTGGAGGAGATTGTGTTTCAGATTAAGAGGGGAAAATCCCTTGGCCCAGATGGTTTCCCAATAGAGTTCTTCCAAGAGTTCTGGGAAATCATAAAGTTGGACCTTCTAGCAGTTGTTCAGGAATCCCAGAGGAACAAGCAGATGTTGCGTGCTCTTAATTCCACTTTTATTGCTCTCATCCCTAAGTGTGAAGGTGCGGATAGGTTAACTCAGTTCAGGCCTATTTGCCTTTGCAATGTGGCTTATAAGATTATTGCGAAGTTAATGGCTGAGAGATTGAAGAAGTGGCTTAAAGTGTTGATCTTAGAGGAACAAAGTGGGTTTGTCGCTGGTTGACAAATTTTGGATGGGGTTGTTATTGCTACTGAGACCATCCACTCCATGGCTAGTTCTCAAGAGAAGACTATGTTTATCAAATTGGATATGGCTAAGGCCTATGATAGGGTTAGATAGTCCTTCCTTCGGAAGGTCCTTAGTGCTTTTGGATTTTGTGCTGATTGGATCCAATGGGTTATGAGTTGTGTTACGTCAGTATCCTTTTCAGTACTGATAAATGGAGATCACTCTGAGCTTTTTCGGGTGTCTCGGGGTCTTTGCCAAGGGGATCCCCTATCCCCGTACCTATTTCTTCTTTTTGCTGAAGGTCTTGGATGCTTGCTGAAAAGAAATGTTGGGGCTGGCAACATTCAGGGTTGGCATTGGGGCGGAGACTTGCCTCCACAGTCTCATTTGCAGTTTGTTGATGATACTACCTTGATGGGGATGGCTACTGTCAAGGAAGCTACCTCTTTGAGACAGTTGTTGGATGTTTACTTGGTGGCATCAGGGCAATTGATTAATGAGGACAAATCTTCCATCTTCTTCTTCAATACGCCTGCCCCCATCCAAGGAAGAATTGCTAACATTTTGAGGTTCCAAATAGGAGTTCTCCCTTTTATGTATTTAGGCATCCCTATTTTTGTTGGTCGCCTTCCCAAGGGTTCTTGGCAGAACATAATTGATAAGTTGCGGGTGAAAGTCAATCACTGGACTCATAGATGGCTATCCTTTGCTGGGCGGGTTCAGCTTCTTAAATCAGTTGTGCAAGCACTCCATGTTTACAGGTGTATGCTTCAAGTGGCTCCGGTTGGGTTTCTTAAGGAGTTGGACTCTCTTGAGCAATAGTTTTTATGGGCTGTATGCTTTCTGACCTCCAAGTGGAGCTTGGTCAAGTGGGAAGAGGTGTGTAGTCCTAAGCAGTATGGTGGCTTGGGACTTCGACAATCTTCTTTGTTTGGAGTGGCTGTGGCTGCTAAGCTTTTCTGGCATTGGTGTGTGGAGCAGGATCAGGTGTGGGCTAGGATTTTATCTCATAAGTATTTCCCTGGCATCCCTCGGCATGATCTCCTTAGGTACCCTCTTGAGGGGAAAGGGTCGGTGATTTGGAGTACTCTTCAGAAGGGTGCGAAGCTCATTAAGGAGGGTTTATTTTGGATCTGTCGATAGGGCTCAAAATCTCTTTTTTGGTTTGACTCTTGGGATGGTTTCCCTCCGCTTCTGTCTCAGTTTCCTCACCTGATACCGTTGAGCCAGAGTTTTCTTGCGGCCGGTTGGTCACGGGTGAGTGACCTCAAGTCTTTTCCTTTTTATGGGCAGTTGGAGAAGGCCTGTTGGAAGGATCCCACCCAGTGGCCGGTTGTGGGTGAGGAGGTTTGCAAGGCTGAGCTTCACGCAATTCTTCGTAGCAGGTGTTGTAGTTCCCTTCAGGAAGAGGATATTATTGCTTGGGCTCATAATCCCAAGGGGAGTTATTATGTTTCTTGGGGCTATCAAGTGTTGTTGGATCAGAAGTTGGCTAGGGCGGAGGTTCAGTGGTGGAAGAGGGTGTGGAGTAAGCTATCATGGCCTAAATGTAATTGTTTTTTTTGGACTTTAGCATGGAATAGATGCTTGACCTGGGATAACATCCGTAAAAGGGGTTTCCAGGGGCCTTCAGTTTGTGTTCTCTGTGGGAAGGCGAAAGAGGATTCCTCACACTTGTTCTTCCGATGTCCCTTTGTTGTGCAACTTTGGCATTGGTGGTGGGAGGTTTGGAAGAAACCTTGTGTTCATGCTTCCTCTTTGGTCGAGTTTTGGGATAGTATGGGAAGACCCCCCTCGTCAACCTCCTTTTTGCAGGAGGTCTGGTATGCGGGACCTACTTTTCTTCCCTGGCAGACTTGGTTGGAGCGGAATCGTAGAATATTCTGTGGTGTTAATTTGGTGGGTCAACAGGTGTGGATACGTATATTAGGAATGATACAGGAGTCGGTCATGGCCAAGAGTGAAGTGTCTCTCCCCCTGGGGAAAGAGGATGCTGAGTTGGTTGATAGATTGGGACTTCAAGGGAGAGAATCTTCTTTAGGGGGTTCCAAGAGATGTAGACATGGGGCTAAGAGAGTGCAACGGCTGGGTAGATGGCTTCCTCCTCCAGCTGGAGTCTTGAAGATTAATTCTGATGGATCTTCTAGAGGCAATCCTGGGCCTGCTAGGATTGGTGGGGTTGGTAGAGATTCAGGGGGTTCAGTGATTTTTATGTTCTCTATTCATGAGGGGGAGAAGACGGTTAATCTCATGGAGGGCTTGGCGATTCTTTATGCTGTGGAGCGGGCCCTCGCTTTGGGTTGGCATAAGGTTATTTGTGAGGCAGATTCAGAAATTTTAATTAATCTGTTGAATGAGCGAAATATTTCTGATATTAATTGGTAGTTGGCTTCAGTTGTTCAAAGTATTCTTCAGGTTTGCTCCAAAATGGAGGTGGTTTCTTTTGTCCATATCCTGAGGGAGTGGAATCGGGTTGCTGACTGTTTGGCTAAATGGGATTCTGAGCATGATACTGGCTGGAAGATAGAGGATTGGACACAGGTCTCCCCTGAGTTATGTCAAGACTTGGATAGAGTCCTTGAGGAGGATAGCAGGATATTGGAAGATAGTTGATGTTGTGTTTGTTCCTGCTTTGGGGCTTCTTTGGTTTTTTTTGGGGCTTGCCCCCTTATTTTTGGTTTTAATGCACTCTTTTGATTTTCAATAAATTTTTTACCCCTCTTCTTTCAAAAAAAATTTACTGGTCACCTGGAGTAAATAAATTTTATTATTTAATTTCTCCAGCAACCTCTTTGTCTGTGCCAGTCTTATCCTCCAGATCAAATCTTATCTTTTGACATCTCATTTAATTTCAACCCTTGATTGAATTATCTTATAATTCAATCTTAGCCATTCATTTCTTGACATTGCCCTAATTTTTACCTAACCCTAATTCTTATTGCAACATTCAATCTTGATCATTGATTCTAGGGTATTTGTCATCTTCTCATCCTGGCCGCACATTCAAAATTGCAGTTTTTATAAAATGGCAATTTTGTTCTTATTTTGGGATCTCTCTCTCTATCTCATGCTCATTTTGTCAACTTAGGTTATTATTATAGTCATTTACAGTCATTGTCATTTTAGTCTATTGTGAGGTCATTTTCTTTTATGCAAATCCTTCAACACTTGCATAGGGCTTAGTCATTTGTCATAGTTGCTCATTTCAAATCTGAGGGCATCTTTATTTACTACAAGTTAGGAGGTGTAACAAAAGTGAAGCATGGAAGATGAAGACCTAGGGTAACATTGTTCCTTTTGTTTTCATATTATTTCCTTTGTGCTTTGTTATTTCATTGGAATTTTAATGTTATTGTGCTAACCCCTCTAACAAAATAGGATTTTCCCTTGATTACATTAGTGAACCCGATGTTATTTTTCTGCTTTTCATACCGTTTTTTGTTGTTTTATGTTGTTTTGCAGGTATAGGTACGGATCGCCGCAAGTGTTTTTTTAAAAACATTGTGACACACTTGATGCATCATGACGCATCCGCTCACGTAAGTGATGCATATGCTCTGACAAGCCGCAACTGATAAACAGAACGCCACATTTGATTTCCAGAGCCGCATCTGAAGACTCGAACGATGCATATGCCTTAACAAGCCGCATCTATCTAGTATAATTCTTCTTTCAGTTTTGGGGTTTTTATTTTTTGGATTTCAGGTTTTTCTGAACTTCTATATTCTATTTTATTCCTGCATGTTGGCTAACATTAGATTTTGTGTTACTAATCATCTCTGCTAGCTGTTTTTGTCATGTGCTTTCTGTTTTTCGTAGGGTTTTTTTTCTTGTTGTTTTCTGTTGTCTTACAGGGACAGGTACGGATCGAAGGAAGTTTTTTTAAAAAACATTGTGATGCATTTGATGCATCGCAATGCATCCTAGAACCCTAGTGCTGCATACGCTCTGACAAGCCGCAACTAATAGAAAGAGCAATGCATCTGCCTTCCCGAGCCACATTTGAATACCAGAACGACGCATCTATCTGGTAAATTTTTCTTTCGGTTTTATCATTTTGATTTTCAAATTTTTGGGTTTTTCTATTTACTGGTTTTCTGGTTTTCTATTTTTTTTTCTCTGTGTTCTTATTCCTGCATGTTAATTAGATTAGATCTTTTGTGTTACTAATATTTTCTTGTAGCGTGTGGCGATTCTCTTTCATGTGTCAAAGACCCTTACATACGAGACTACTAATATTGATTGTTTGCAGATTCGCATGTCAAAGAAGGAAGAAACAAACATTGTGCTTGTTTATTTCTAGATTAGCAAACATTTGGTTTTGGTGCTTATAAAAAGAATCATGTCTTCTTTGATTGTTTGTGTTTGTGGAGTGGTAGGTGAGTATGCTCTCACTTGGTGAAAACCTTGTGATCAGAAAACCAGACCCATTCTTTCCTTTTTTTGTTATTTTACCCTTCACGATTCAGTATATCGGAGTATCCTCTCCCCTTGCGCATTCGTGCGATCCTGGGTGTAAGAGAAACGGTTACTGACTCTAGAACTTGGGCCTGTTCTGATGGGAAAAAGTACCCACCCCAGGACGACTCAGACCGGTAGCACCCTGACACCGAGGGACTTCCAACTGGTATATAAAAGTGGGTTCTTGGGGAAAGCCCAAGAATCACGAGCGTGGTTCCGACGAGATGGATCTGAAAGGGGACTCTCGTTGCATGGATCATGCCCCACGAATGGAATGCCCAAATTAAACACCTCTTGTCTTAGTGTCCAACCGTTCTATTGGCCATTGTTTGGTATAGTGCAGGGTACAGTATCATGCCCGAAGATACTCACTACTGATCCCCTTGAGTAGAGATAGCAATTCTTGGGATGTCACTACCAAAAGAATTCGAATTTGGTGTGCTCGAATGATGTTAATGAGCCATGGAGGGGACTCAATGCCACCAAAATTCTAAGCTATCCGCTCTCGTGAAGGAAAGGTGTTTATCACCAATCCGGGGTATAAAAGTGGGCTATACCAATTATACAAACCCTTGGCCTATTGGCCTTTTTAGGATTGTGCTTATCTGATGTGTGTTTGGTTACATTAAAAATGCTATGTTTTCCAAGTGTATTCTAGTTCTATCACAGTTCAAACAAAACATTCATCAAACAAGTCAAAACTTCCATCAAAACAACACGAAAATCACTTTGAAACAAAACTGTCATATCTGTCGAACCGCAACTGATATTCTAAAATGCAACTGCTCTAATAAACCGCATCTAAAACTTAGAACAACGCATCTGTAGGCATCGCAACGCATCTGATAACTGGAAAGCCGCATTTGCTTAACCAAACCGCATTTGACAGTTAGAAAGCCGCAAGTGAAAAACTGAACCGCATATGCTAAACTGTGACGCAATTGCCAAACTGAGACGCATTTGCCTATCAAAATTTTAAGCTTCACAGCCGAAACCTGAGGTCTCCAAACTGTCAACCATTTGTCAAATTCTGTCACCAAGAAGACTCTGTCAGAAACCTAACTTGAAATTGCTCAAAGTCTTGACCATTAGCTTGCATTAGTCACCATAGGTTTCATACCTCATTCCTTTTTCGTTGCATACATTTGACATTAGACTATCCCTAGTTTCACATTTTGCATAGTTAGGATTAGGAAAATCTTAAGCACCCCTTGGAAAAATCATTATTTTTAAAATTAGACCCCTTTGGACCAAGTTATCAAACATCCTTTTAGTCATTGTCCTCTTTTGTGAGATTTCTTCCAACTCAAAAGTCTTGTTAGGAAGACTCACTAGTCATTTAGATCTTGTCAACTTGTTATCAAGCAACAAAATCCTTTAGCAGTCCAAATCGAAAACAAAGTTCAAGCTTAGAAGTGCTTAGATAACCTCGTCTTACATTGCATACACATTGCATACCTTATTCACAAAAATCCAAAAACAAGTCATTTTAGTCATCATTTTGAACCTTAGACTTCACATAGTGTCATACTTGCATTTAGTGGTCATTCCCCTTTGAGCAATCTCATTTATGGTCGAAACTAGACTTCAAAAGCACAAGAGACAAATGGAAAACTTTAGACAAGACCCCAATAGTCCTCCACATGACTCAAACTGGACCTTGAACGATCCATTTACCAATCTAGACAATCAACCTCCAGTGACAACATAATCCTTATCCAACAACACATTCGAACTCTACTTGCAAAGAGATGAAAATGGCCAACTACTTCAGGAAAACATAGAGGCATTGACACAAGACCCAGAGGTCTATCAGCTTGCTGAAACAATAGCGCATCAAGACAGAGACAAATTTGTAGCTATGCTCTTGAGTGAAGGAGCTAAGTTACCACCAGGATTTGACATTAACATGTTAAATGAACCTAATGCCAACAACGTGCATAACATCTCACATAGTGGTCAAGTCCTAAATACTACAAGCAACATCCCTTTTGACACCACAACGACATTGCATACCATGTCCAACATCCCAAACATCTCCAATACAATAAACGCTACATCTATTGGGGGATCACAATCATCCACAACATACACAACACTACCCCAATTTAATACATCCACTCTTGGCTCCTCGACACCATCAGCAAATTATTCCAATCCTCTTGTTATCACAATAGTAAATACCACGGGGGCATCATCAAGTCACCACAACCCCCCCTAGACAACTACATCTACTACCATGAACACAACTTCAACAAAATCGTTCAGTAGTAATTCACAACATCCTTTGGGAGGAGCCACAGGATGTATCTTTATACAAGGACAACAACAAAATGTTAACACGACAACACAGTCAAATGTCATTACCTCCCAAGGTACAAATACAAATGTCCCCCTTGTACAAAATCAGCAATTTACACAAGGTGGCCAAATAACTCAACCCATGACATCATTAATACATCATAACATTCATGGTCACAACATCCCCCAAATAATGACACACATAGCTGGGGAACACATTCCAACATACTCATCCAACGTTCACACTCATCAACATGCACCTAATCACAACTTCCAATACCAACAACACACATCATACGTACCGCAACAACCTGTACCACCACAATACACCTATACTCACGCAGGAACACATGGTCTACCAGGCAATCCAACATATGGAAATGTAAATGACCCTACCATAGATGAACTCAAAGAAAAAATTAGGGATATGGAGAAGAAAATGAAAAACATGTTCATTACATGCGGGAAATCAGAAATATCATATGATCTGGATGTATACCCATTCGACACAAACTTACATATGCCCGCATTTCTGCCAGGATATGTGTCACCCAACTTCACTAAATATAAAGGCAAGACAAATCCCATTGAACATGTTCGCGAATTCGTAACCAACTATATGGACATCGCCTACGAACCAACATACTTGATGAGACTCTTTTCCAAAAGTTTGGCAGGTCAAGCCCTTGAATGGTTTTCAACGCAAAAAGATATCCAAACATGGGACGAGCTCAAATGAAGATTCATAAGAAATTACACATACAACATTGACATGGACACCTCTATCACTAGCTTGTGCAATCTCACACAAGAAGAGTCGGGTGAGACATTTATCCCGTTCTTTCAAAAATGGAGAAGCCTCGCTAGTCGATGTCACATTGACATTCCTGAAAGGGAAAAAGTTGACATGTTTGTCCAAACACTTCTAGGGCCCCTAAAATTCGCATTGCAAATACATTGTTGCACGAACTTCACAGAATTAGTGGTAAAGGGGGTCCAAATTGAGAAATCCCTTATCGCAAAGGGAGAACTGAGATATGGTTCCAAACACACAAACACCAACCCACCCACTGAAAAAAACAAATATTGGGTCAAGAACAAGCATGTTACAAATGACGGTGTTGTGGATGCCAAGACTGTTACTATAGCTGGTCCACCTCCCCCTAGACAAGCCAAGATCATTATAGCAGGCCCATCTGCTAATCAATCACAACCTGCTTCATCTGTCAAACAGCCAAAACCTGTCTCAACCCCACAACAGTGGAAACCCAAAGGGAAATTCAACCTAATTGACCAACTAGGAAGGATCCGGCACAAATATCTATTCTTGAGCTGCTTCGTATCTCTCCTGCGCATAAAGAAATCCTAGACAAAACTCTCCTAGAGTCATCAGTCCCGAAGGACATTGATGTCAATCAGTTTGAAACTATGGTGGGATATCTCACCACACCACACCACGCCACCTTTTCGGACCAAGATTACTCCTCACATAAAACCAACCACAATGATGCCTTACACATAGAATTTTTTGTCCACAAGCACAAAGTTAGACAGGTTTTAATAGATGGCGGAGTAGGGTTGAATATATGCTCCCTCAAACTGGTTAAGGCTCTTGGATTCTCTGATGCATGCGTAGACCCAACGAAAAGCATAGTGATCAAAGCATATGACGATGAGGAACGCTCTTCACGGGGTGTTATCTCTCTTCCTATCAAAGTGGGACTGCTCATTGTAGACACAACTTGCCAGGTCCTGGATTTGGAACTACCATACAACATCTTACTTGGTCGTCCATGGATCCACGCCTTAAAAGATGTTCCATCGACATACCACCAATGCCTCAAGTTTCCTTTTGATGGTACAAAATTAACCATATACGGAGACCCCGACCCTTTCCAATATTGTACCAATTTAAGGGGTATCTCCGAAAACCAAGTACCTATTAACCAAGAAGCACCTGGATCCTCATCCAAATATGTTGATCCTTCCACACTCATGTCATTCTCCACACCCACTTCATCCACGTCTTCCGCCATACCACCACCTTCCACCAGCCCTAAGACTAAGGCAACTATCAAAATCCAGGACCTGGGTTGCGGAGAGTTCAAACTAAATATAGCATACAACATAACCACAATACCCACTCCTCCAAAGATATATGGTCGACCATGTTTCAGAATGGAACCGCAAGAAACATTCAAAGTTCCATGGAATACAGTTTTCATCAAGTGGGGAGACATGAGTGATGAAGACCTTGCCGACATTATAGGATGGATCTATAAGGATACAATCTCACTACCTCCACTACCAGTTCAGAAATATGGCAAGGGTTACAACATTATGAAGGCTAAAGGCTATGATGGTACTAGTGGCCTTGGAAGAAATAAAAATGGTCGAAGGGAACCCATAGAAACTTTTCAAACCCCGAAGTATCTTGGATTAGGGTTTGGATCACTTAACAATGACGATCGACGTACCTTTGGACTTTCAAATGAGCGAGTACATGCTTCTGACAGTGTCGAGACTACTAGGGAAACCCTAATCGAAACAGACTCCCATGAGTGGGAATTTGGCTCAGAACAATCCTTAAGTGACTATTGCCTTGATGATTTATTTGTCGAACCAGGGGAACTGACCTTTGAACAATGATTTTGGCAAACATTCAAAATTAAGCAGGCACCAAACAGTCAAAATCCCACTACCACTTCCCATGACACACAACAACCATCATCTGAACCCCCTCAGTCTAATCTATCTAAAGTCTCAGACGACATTGATAGCCAAGGCTCTAAAACCTTCACTCCTTATTATGACAACGAATATGACACTAGTGAAGGAGAATACTGGATAGAATCTGATGTCGAGTTGGATGATGATAACCTCATCTACAACATCAACGAATCCATCTATATGCTATCAGCATCCTCACCCGAATTCACTAGCCTTGACGATGGCATTTCATTAGTCTACCCTGAACTAGTTGATTGGGACCAACAAGGACTGCCAGTTCTAGACACATTCCAAAATGATGAAGCCATTGCCAAATTCATGGGATTACGCGAAGACATACCCAGTGGGGACCACAAATCAGGATTTACTATTGATTTAGACTGCATGGCATACTTCAGTGAGATGGTTCAGTCCTCTAATCGCAAAAGTAAAAATAAAGTAAAAAATGAAATGTCTCTAGGTGAAAACCGAAAGGCACCTCTTGACGATAAAATAGTAAAAACAAAGGATGTATCTGCGGGTGAAAACCTCTCTGAGGCGTCCAAAGATGGAGGACTGGACTTTCTCCCTGTGCAACAGGAGAAATCAGCCATGCTTGTTGAGGACACCATAGAGGATAACATTTCAACTCCAGAAGACCCCAAGATGGTCCTGTTTGCGGCATCATTGACAAATGAAGAGAGACCAGACTTTCATAAATTCTTTGCAGAATGGAAAATAAACTTTGCATGGTCCTACGCTGACATGCCAGGATTGGACCCCGAACTAGTTCTACATCATCTGCCACTAGTACCCAATGCTAAACCAGTCAAGCAGAAGTTGCGCAAAATGCACCCTCAAGTTGCTCTATTGGTTAAAGCTGAGCTAAAGAAATTATTGGATGTTGGATTCATAAGGTCTATAGATTATGCTGAATGGATTTCCAATCTAGTGCCGGTGACAAAGCCAAATGGGCTAATTCGGGTATGTACATATTTCTGGGACCTAAACAAAGCATGTCCAAAGGATGACTTTCCTTTGCCCAACATTGACATTATAGTCGACCTAACTGCACGACATGAGATGCTATCCCTCATGGATGGTTTCTCTGGTTATAATCAAATATGCATTGCTCCTGAGGATCAACACAAAATAGCATTTACTTTCCCATGGGGTACATACTATTGGAACGGCATGCCCTTCAGTCTCAAAAATGCAGGTGCCACATATCAAAGGGATATGACCATGATCTTCCATGACATGATGCACAATATAATGGAGGATTATGTAGATGACCTATTGGCCAAATCAGCAACAAGGAAAGATCATTTAAAGGTACTTGACAAAATTTTCAAGAGACTGGAAGAGTACAAGGTTCGGCTAAACCCTAAGAAATGTGTTTTTGGGGTCACGTCAGGAAAATTGTTGGGATACATCATCTCCCAGAGAGGCATAGAGGTTGATCCGGAAAAATTCAAAGCAATCATCGACATGCCTCCACCTAGAGGGATCAGTGAACTCAGAACCATACAAGGCAGAGTGCAATCTATTCGTCGCTTCATAGCTCAATTGGCAGATAAGTGCCACCCATTCCAGTATCTGTTAAGCAAAGGTGTCCCCTTTGTATGGATGGATAAATGTCAACAGGCCTTCCAACAAATCAAAGATTACTTGCTATCAACACAAGTCCTCATGTCGCCTATTCATGGAAAGCCATTAATTCTATACATCTTGACCACTAGTTCAGCACTGGCGGCATTACTGGCCCAAAATGATCATGAAGGGAAAGAAAGAGCAATCTACTACATCAATCACACACTGATAGGCTATGAGTTGAATTACACATACATTGAACATGCATGTCTCGGAGTTGTCTTTGCAGCCCAAAAACTAAGGCATTATATGCTCAATCATTAGACACAACTGGTTGCCAAGATTGACCCATTGAAATATCTACTAAGTCGAGCAGCATTAACAGGCTGGTTGGTAAAATGGGTCATGATCCTAAGTGAGTACGACATACAATATGTTGAATGCAAGGCAATAAAAGGGCAAGTAATAGCAGATCAACTGGCAGATGCACCAATCCACGTCTCTCACCCATTGGTAACTGATTTTCCTGATGAGTCCATTTTTCATACAGAACCAGCAACACCTTGGAAGCTGTATTTTGATGGGTCTCACACTGGTCATGGCTTAGGCGCTGGAATCTTGTTCATCATACCACAAGGGGATTCAATTCCTATGTCATTTTGAATCACTTTCCCTTGTACAAATAACATTGCTGAATACGAAGCACTGGTTACAGGTCTCAAGTTGGCAATCAAATGGAAAATCCAGACATTGCTTGTATTCGGGGATTCCCAGCTAGTAATCAACCAAGTGAATGGTGACTATGAAACAAAGGATGAGCAGTTGCTTCCTTACAAGAGGATGGTGGATAGTTTCCTAACATACTTCCAATCAGTGTCTTTTGAACAAATCCCCAGGGTACAAAATAAGGTAGCTCATGCAATGGCTACTATTAGTTCCCTCTTGGACATCCCTAAAAATGTGTCACAATTTAAGTTCCTAGTAGAATAGCTGTTGATACCAGCATATGATATCCTAGAGTCAGAAATGGTTTGTGAACTTGTTGGTCTCAACTCTCCTTGGTATCAGGACATTTATGACTATCTAAAGACTCACACCCTTCCACCGAACCTATCCAATAACCAAAGGAAGTCCTTCATTAGGAAATCCGCAAGGTATGCCATTATCAGTGACACCCTATACCGCCGTAGTTTCAACAATACCCTCCTTAGATGTCTTGACACTGATGAAGCATGTACGACCTTACGAGAAGTGCACGACGGTATATGCGGATCTCATTCGAGCGGTCCTACTCTGGCTAAGAAACTAATGAGACTCAGGTATTATTGGCCGACAATGGAAAAAGATGCACTTGAATATGTCAGAACTTGTCGCAAGTGTCAGATCCATAGTGACTTAGTCCATGCTCCAGCACAAGAACTCCGGCCAATCACTTCTTTGTGGCCCTTCGCTCAATGGGGACTCGACCTCGTGGGTAAGATTCATCCAACCTCCTCCAACGGCCACAAATTCATTATCACTACCACTGAGTACTTCACAAAGTGGATCAAATCCATCCCATTGACATACATTACTGGCAAACAAATATCAAAGTTTATCCTCAACTACATCATTTGCCAGTACGGCCTTCCATAGTCCATCATCACTAACAACGGACGTCCGTTCAAAAACCAAGATTTATGTGAGTTATGTGAGCGATTCCATATCCAACACCACTTTTCATCCCCATACTACCTCCAAGGAAACGGCCAAGCTGAGGTGTCGAATAAAACCATTGTCAAGATCCTCAAAAAGACTGTCAATGATGCTGGTCGCGATTGGCACATACAACTTAACCCTGCTCTGTGGGCTTATTGAACTAGCATTCGTACGCCTACAGGGGCCACCCCATTCACCCTAGTCTTTCATGTTGAAGCCATCTTACCCATTGAGGTCGAAATTCCTTCGCTACGGGTCTCTTTGAAGGGTCTAACTAATGAAGAGGAATACCGACAATCATGCTTGCATGAGCTGGAAATGCTGGACGAGAGAAGAAAAAACTCACTGAATCACCTCCAGGCATATCAAAACTGCCTTTGTCGTAGCTACAATAAAAAGGTTATGGTCAGAAAGTTCGACATTGGTGACCTGGTTCTCATGCAGAACCCTAAGAACCAAGCAGATAGAGAAAAGCCAGGAAAATTTGAACCAAACTGGCTGGGTCCATATATTATCATATATTCTTTTGGTTCTGGAGCATATCAACTGGCAACACTAGATGGGGAACAGTTGACTGAGCCCATCAACAGTTTACACCTTCGAAAGTTCTATTCATAGCATCAGAGGACAAAGCTGAAAGCTCTAAAATAGAAAAAAAAAATTTGAAAAATGGTAAAAAATCATCACCTTGATGAAAACCTAGCAAACAGGCGTCTTGGTGACACCAAAAAAATCAAAAAATCATAAAAATAGTAAAAAGAAAAATAATTCGTTCAATAATGAAAACCTGGCAAACAGGCACTTTGGACAAGTACCATGGTGAAAACCTGGCAAACAGGCACCATGCGTAATCAATCATTGCTCTGCCATCTATTGTCACTTTGTCTAAACTTGGCTTAGTATGAAAGTTATCTTCGCCGCTATTCCGCAAATCACCATCACATCCTACTCTACCTATCATAGTGGATGAACGATTGACATCAAGCCCTAACGACTATTTGTCCAGCAAGTCAGTAGCATCCTATCCGTATTCCTTGCAAATGGCTAAGTCTTAAAGCTGACTGGGGGCAAAATGTTTATCATGCAACTATAGTGGATGTCCTGAAAAAAGACAAAAACATCATAAAATGTCCTGAAAAAACACAAAAACATCATAAAATGTCCTGAAAAAAGACAAAAACATCATAAAATGTCCTGAAAAAGACAAAAACATCATAAAAAGTCCTGAAAAAGCCCAAAAACATCACAAAACGTCCTGGAAAAAGACCTAAAAATCATAAAACGTCCTGAAGAAAACCAAACAAAACATTAGACTGCACAAGGCACACAAGTGCACTATCATCTCTGGTCTAAGTCAATCAAGTCAATAAGTCCATGTCATTGTCTGAACTACATTGTCTCTGCGCATTTGCTACGTAGGAAAGACTCATACTTGAGTCCCCGAGACATTAGGTCAGTCCTATTAGGTTTGTCAAAATAAATCATGGCGCAATCTTTGGTCATCAAGACAAAGTCATTGGTCGTGTCGAACTATGAGGTCTCTGAGTGTATGACGTAGGCAAGGCCATCTATCGATGAGCCCCGGAGGCCGCAGTAGGTCAGTCCATTAGGGTTTGTGGCACTACACTGACACACACACAAAAATTTTCAATCATTTCTCCACATGAGGAAAACTCCTAAAAATAGAGTAAAATAATCATGTTATTTGGCATGACAATCTCATCAGTGTAATCTCATATCATCAAAGCAATATCGGCATACAGTCAACCACAAGTCAAAGCAAGTCAAATCATTATTACCGATCAAACTGTCAAATTTTGGTTAGTCTTCAGATGAGTCCTTCTGAAAGATAACCTCTGTCATTTACGCCTTAGGATGTGTCCTTCCTAGGCGTCGTCATCGTCATTCAGCCTTTCGAGCGATCTTCTTGACATCTAAAGATCACTCTTCCTGACATTAGTGTTCTTCAGATGAGTCCTTCTGAAGAACCAACTCTGTCATTTATGCTTTAGGATGTGTCCTTCCTAGGCATCATCATTATTTTGAGGGACCCCTTACGACCATTAGGGATCAAATCCTCCCGACATCGGCATCATTCAGGATGTGTCCTTCCTGAATTCACCAAGTCTCGACATTTTCAAGGTCATCAAAAATTTAAACATTTGGACATCTCGACATCATCAAACATGACACCTTGGCATCAGAACAATGGATATCCAGATGCACTTGGCAAACACTTGACAATTGTCTTTTCATCTTTTATCATGTTATCAGTTTTTCAGCGAGATCCCACTAAGTAGGATTTAGAGAAGCAGCGACGTAGTATGATGATTGACATGCATGACTACTAGCTTCTTAGCGAGGTCCTGATCTTGGGATTTAGAAAAACAATGACATATCATGATAGAGACTTTATTTTTGTAGTTTGACAATCATGTCACTAGTTTCTCAAGGATGTCCTGGAAATAGTATTTAGAGAAGTAACAATGTTTCATGATCTGTCATTGTCCTTTTCTGCTTGTGGTTGATTATGAGAACAAGACTAGGGCAATCACGCTCCTACTATGAGTCATAATCATCCTTGTCTGTGACTGTTTTGTCTTGGGTAATGGTACGACCTTGCACACCTTGATCTATGTCATATCTTGGTGTTTGTTGGCCATTACAACAGTTTTCCCAATGATGATTAAAGAGCAACGAATATTAAAAGTCCTATAGTAAAGTTTTGAAGGATTTGTATCTTTTCATAGGTCTCATATCTTCTCTGGTCTGATCATCTTCTCTTATCAGTCTCGCCATCTTCTCTTGTCCATCCCATGATAATATCCTGTGACATCCAAAAACATAAGTGCATACATGATCATATACATTGCATTAGGTCCATACATACATAATCCATGGCATTAAATAAACATATTGCATTAGGTCCATACATACATCATACAAGGCATTAAATCATATACATAATCACAAGCATTGCATTAACATAATCATCATCATTGCATCTTTTACATAAACGCATCATGCACATCATTAACATAATCATATAAATATTGCATCATCATGGCATCAAAATCACAAATAGACATCATAGTACATAAATGGCAGTATAAATTAAGCATCATACATCATACATAACATAATACATAATGCATAGAAAATCACATAACACATGTAGGTCGCATCAAAACTGCATCATCATATAGAATCATCTCAAAATATACAATGTCACAAGATAGAGTCAAGGGATATCCCAAAAAATGGAGCTCGTAGGCTCAAATAATAAACATAGTGTGTCCAAATACAAATATTTCCCTAGGGAAGGCTCTCATCATCTCCTCAGGGAGAAGAATGTGGTGGAAGCAACTCTGTCACGGGCGCTAAAGCAATGGGGGGTCCTGTAGCAACCTCTATCTGTGATGCTATCAGAACTGCGAAGGCAAGTGTCATCTCAACGGTAGTGAATACCTATAAAGTCAATGCAGCTGGACTCTAAGAGGACGGATCTGTCACTAGGGGTTGACCATATACTGACCTCTGTGCCGAACCAATGGAACCCTGACTGTGCCCTGAATGGTGACTCGGAGTATGCCTGCGGGAATGGTGTGACCTGTGCCCTGACGTGTGTCTTGTGGAAGTAGACCCTCCGACACTAGTATGGCTCCTAGTACCACTGCCACTGCCCGACCTGTGCCCACTGCCTATTCTCATTTGTGATCGGGACAAGGTAGGATCTTGCTGCTCTGGTGGCACTGCCTGCTCATAAAGGGTCTTGTACTGCCCTAACCTGGTGCTCACCCTGGCAAGCTCCCGAGCCATGTCCCCTGTAGGTCCTGTGCATAGGGCCGCAAACTTTGTGCACCACCGCGTAGCATCATGCTGGCGGATCACCACCTGATCCCGCTCTACATGGGCTACCTCCAGTGCCGACTGTAGAGACCTAACCTGTGCCAAGCTGGCATCTAATCTCTGCTAAAGATCTGCCACTCTCTGATCTACTGTGGCATCTGACGGCAACTCTGAGGACAGTATCTCCTCCTCCCCCTCCACCATCCGCCATCTCAGGAGCCTCTCTGCCTCACCTATGGCCTCATCCTCCTCATCATCATCATCATCATCCTGCCATACCACCTCCGCCTCCTCCTCCCCTGCCACCTCCACCTCCACCTCTGGTACCCTGACATCCACCTCCACATCCTCCTCCTGTCTCTCCCCCTCCGCCTCCTGTCCCCTCACCTCTGGCTCCCCCTCCTGTCTCCCCTCACCCTCCTCCTATCTGGGCTACTCCTCCATCTCCCCCTCCTCACTAACCTCGAGGATAGCATCTAACACTACCCTTGCCACACGCTGTCGCACCCTGCTACCTGGTAGTTGGTCGTCTCGCCTCCGCCTCTGGTCGTCTCTGCCATCATCCCCACCTCTAGCTCCACCCCTGCCTCTGTCTCCACCTCGGCCTCCATCTCCACCCCTGCCTCCATCATCTCCACCCCTCCCCCTATCCCTACCTCTGCCTCTACCTTGGCCACCATCCCTGCCTCTGCCCCCTCGTCTGGCTCGTGGCACTCGCGGAATCACTGACCGCCGGTCAACTGGTGCTGGCCCGTCAGGATCTGTTAATGGCACGGGTCTGCGTGCCTACCACCATAGGTCATAAGTTGGTGTGGTACTTGGATCCGCTACTCCACTTCTCCAACCCCAGGCCTGGGCTACTAGCACATCTATCTACTGAGTCGCAAAGGCCACTGAAATGGCCGGCCCCCATGCATGCTCTTGGGAAGATCTAGCATACTCTGCCATCCCCACGGGCACATCCTGCTGCTCCCCGAACTGTCTCAACACATGCTGCGGCAGGTACATCTCAATGATCAAGGACGTCTGCACTGTCCTGCCAATAAGATATATGTACTGCCTACAAAAGCTGAGGTGTTCATCCTCATCATCCCATGCCTCGCAATCCCTATACGGCCTCCAGATGAACGCCACCATGGTATTGATCTGATGCCGCCACCATCCTGTCTCGCCCATGTGGGTCTGTTGTAATGCGCCGGCATAATAATAGGAGTAGGGCATCCCCGCGGCAAGCTGTGGTTTGTCAATAGGAGGGCAGAATATGGAAATGTGCTCCCATGCCCAGATCATCATAAGAGTGGTCCCACAGGAGATGCTCTCTCCTCTCCTGTATACCACATCGTGAAGCTGGTGATATAACATCCCTAGCAAGCAAGGACCCCACGCATAAACTGTCCTGTCTCACCTCATGCCGACCAAGACGTCCCCCCAACCAATCAGAAATCCATGTCCCCGTTGGTCAGGAACCAAAATGCCACCAATCAGAGTCACTAGGAATGCATCGAAGTGCCCATAGTTCTCTGCTAGGAAATCCCAATGGATCTCATAACCCTTAATGCCGAGCCCAGCACCCTGATCCTGATAGTACGCATGAAAGGTATACTCGCTATGATGTGGATCATACACAATCTGCTCCCCTCGAATTGAAATCCGGAGAATACGGTAGACATCCTCCAAGGTAATGGTAGCCTCACCTGTCGGCAGATGGAAGGAGCAAGTCTTCGAATGCCACTGCTCACACAACGTTGTCACCAAACCCTTGTTCACTCGAATGGCGGGCATGAATGCAGCATAGAATAAGCCTAGTCTCATCAATCGTTGCCGCTCTCGCGGGCCCAACTGATCAGCAAACTGAAAGGTCCTCGGTCTAGTCTCTCTCATGTAGATAGGGGCAAGCTGCCTCTGCAAAAGGACAAACACTACATTAGCACCTTTTTGGACAACTGTAATCATCATGGAAAACAACTTAAGGGTATGAAAGAATCAAAGCAAGTTTAATTAAGGAAACAGGAAAATGCGTTGCAACAAAGCACTTGCATCGCGAAAAAACAAATGCGTCGATCAAAATATCAAATGCGTCAGAATAAGTCAAGTGCGTCACTCGATGATATTTGTGTCATGAAATTATGCGTTTTTGTCACAACATTGCGAATGCAGCACGACATTACACTTGCGACATTCAAACAAGTGGTTGCGTCGCTACATTGCGATTGCGGCACTTTAACGGTCAAATGCGACTCAGTTAGTCACTTGCGTCGCATGAATTATCAAATGCAGCGCAAACCACTGGTGCAGCTTTTTTTCTTTGCACTTGCATCGTGACGCATCAAATGCGGCGAACGCGAAGGCAATTGCGGCTTACATGAACGCATATGCATCACGGCGCATTCATTGACTACCCTAGAAAGCATTAAATAACGCGTAAAATGATAAATTGATAAAGTAAGTTTAGGGTACATACCGCCGGCTCTGAGCCCTCTGGCCATCTGAAAGTCCTCACAATCTCCCCGCAGTGCTCTGACACTGGAATAACCATCCTTGCTGCTGCACCTTTCACTCTGAGCTCTCAGGTTTCGCAAAGTGAATAGTGAAAGTGAATTGACTTTTACCCCTTTGTCAACCTAATTATAAGGTGAAAATGACATTTTTTCAACCAAAGTCAATACTGGAGGATCATTTCTATGCCTTGGACCTCCCCGTAAGTTCCTTTAAATATATTAGAATCTGAAACCCACTGCACCGCTGTTTTCCTAGTTCTCAAATTGATTTATCGGGACCCTTTGCAAATTTTTCTGGCGTCGACCCAAAATTTGAAAATTTCCCGAGGGGGCAAGGATACTCCATACCTTCACTGGGGCATATTCTTGACTTATTTTCTTTGTCACAACGTGACAAGCGACATTATGACAAAGAGGGGCAAAATGTAGACACCTAAAAATGACCTAGGCCTGCAAGCTTCATTTTTACCACTTTCGTCCTAGCATAATTAAGTCATTTAATTATGTCCCTGGTCCACATTCGACTATTGATTAAATAATTCACAATTATTTAATTAATTCATGTCACTTATTCCTCATGATTATTATATAAATAAATATTATTTATTTATCTAATACGTCACTAATTATCTAAGTCTTCCTTTAATTAAATAAATTTCTTAATTTATTTAACTCCCCTTTGTCATTTATTTCTTCTTGATTATTAAATAAATAAATTTTATTTATTTAATTATGTCACTAATTAGGTCCCCTTTCTTTCCAAAATTAAATAGATCCTAATTTATTTAATTTTTGTCCACTTTGCACTATAATTAAATAATTATTTTAATTATTTAATTATTCATTAGCTTTTTCTCTCATTAAAATTAAATAAATTTGATTTATTTAATATAGTCAATTCTCTTGAATTTTGAATTAAATCATTATTTAATTCAAAATGATTTCTTTTGTCATATTCCTCCATAATTAAATAATATCTTTATTATTTAATTATTTACTGGTCACCTAGAGTAAATAAATTTTATTATTTAATTTCTCCAGCAACCTCTTTGTCCGTGCCAGTCTTATCCTCCAGATCAAATCTTATCTTTTGACATCTCATTTAATTTCAACCCTTGATTGAATTATCTTATAATTCAATCTTAGCCATTCATTTCTTGACATTGCCCTAATTTTGACCTAACCCTAATTCTTATTGCAACATTCAATCTTGATCATTGATTGTAGGGTATTTGTCATCTTCTCATCCTGGCCGCACTTTCAAAATTGTAGTTTTTATAAAATGGCAATTTTGTTCTTATTTTGGGATCTCTCTCTCTATCTCATGCTCATTTTGTCAACTTAGGTTATTACTATAGTCATTTACAGTCATTGTCATTTTAGTCTATTGTGAGGTCATTTTCTTTTATGCAAATCCTTCAACACTTGCATAGGGCTTAGTCATTTGTCATAGTTGCTCATTTCAAATCTGAGGGCATCTTTATTTACTGCAAGTTAGGAGGTGTAACAAAGGTGAAGTATGAAAGATGAAGACCTAGGGTAACATTGTTCCTTTTGTTTTCATATTATTTCCTTTGTGCTTTGTTATTTCATTGGAATTTTAATGTTATTGTGCTAACCCCTCTAACAAAATAGGATTTTCCCTTGATTATAGTATCCATATTGTGATACTCTTCTAAAAGGTCTCTAATCTTGAATTTCATATTTGTGCTTGTGTCCAATTGAAAGACTGTAGAAATATAATTCTTTGTAATAGGAACAAAGGAAGATTCTTCTATGAAATAAATCATACCTGTCTATGGGCCATACCTTTCTGCAAGTACCCTAATCAATTCTGCATTAACAAATACATTGGGTATTACTAATATCCCCAAATTTAGTCTCCATGGAATGGATATAGGCTGGTGCCTATAGATTTTTCTCTAATGATATATGAACATATCATATCCCCTCATTAGAGTGTATGTGTCACCCATACCCTTCTATTTATCTTCTAATTTTTCAGCTCTGGGGTTCAATTGTGCACTTCTTTTAGATCTCAGACTACAGACAAGGCATTTATCAATCAAATCTTGACTTAAATGTCGAGCTTGTATTTTTTGTTTTTTTGCCTTAGGTGTTTAAGATGTGCTTTTCATAGTATCAATTTATGGAATAAACTGAACCCTAATTCTTACTTACAATTTTAATTGGTTTGGATACTAAGAAAATGGTATGTGTAGGATCATCATGGAAAAAATAGGACCTTAAGTGACAAAAAATTCAAAAAATTCAAAGTTAGGCAACTTGACATAAAAATTTGAATAAGTTATCTATATTATTTCAAAAATATGTAAGAATAGAATTTGTAGAAAATTGAATGTAGTTTCTAACTACTAGGTTTGTTTAAAAACAATAATAATCTTTTTGGTGAAAATTTGAAATTTCAATTTAGTAGTACTTAAATTTTAAGGAAAAAATAAGTAGGTGTCTGTCTGACCACCCTAACCACAATAAAATGATAATTTTTTTAATAAAATTTTAGATATAAGTAGAGGACTCATACCCCGATGTGATGCATATCTTTTTGTAATTTTTTTCCAAGTAAATAATTAATTATGATTTTTTATATTACAACATTTTAAAAAAATATCAAAACTTGTATGTCTAACCACCTTAACTTAGTCAAAAATTCATGAAATCTAGTTTTTATTTTTTTAATCCTATATTATGTGAAGCATAGAATGTGACACATGTTTTGGATTCAAAAAATGTGTTGCTGTTTGAAATCTATAGATATTTTTCAATCAACCTATCAATTAGGACTTTAGTCATAATTTGAATAGAAAATGAATAATAATTACTTATTAAATTCAAAGTAAAGCATAATTTATATCAGTGGAAAGCTGAGGATCTCCTTTAAAAACCCTTTTCATTTCATCAATTTTAGGTAAAAAATAGTCGTCAACCACATACCCATAATATTGCGACTTTTTGGCCCATCATGATCCTGCACATACCCAAAACTCAATTCAAGTTTAGGCACTTACTAGAACCAGCAATTTCTTGTCAGGTTCCTTCATCACCAACCACTGCTATGTTCCCCATCTCTTCTTTTTCCAAATGCTCAAGTATTTTCAAGACCAAATAAAACTAGGATTTGTTTAATAACTCATTCATCTTTGGTACATAAAGGTCATCTGATGCCAACTTTTCAGTCTTCAAAAGAATCATTAATGCTTTTCAATATTGATCATTTATTAATCTTTCATTATCGTCAATTGTCTCCTAAAAATATTTTTTTCATATTAATAAGGTGGGGAGGTTCCTTCTTTATGTCTAATGGACCAATATTTTGTTCTATCGATATTTATCTTTCTCCCCGATGAATTCCTTAAGTCAATTGTATGCCCTTCCTCTTCTTTGTTACATCAAAGGGAATAAAACTACTCAATCTAATGTCTATAAGTCCCTTCAATATTTCCATTAGAGAATTCTTGAAATTGTCTCTTCTAATTTACATTTTCACTTTGATGTATCTATGCGCCCACTTTATGTTAAATTATATCTTCTCAATTTTGGCCGATGTAATATTTACCCTTTGTATTATTGAATCCGAGATAATTTGGTTTCTTCAATAAATTTTATGTTTTTAATGCAAATCATTTCATCAAAGGGACTTCAAAACATCTCCTAATATGTTGCAGTTTCTTCAATGATGTTTATGCATTTTCATGCAAATCATTTTATCAGAGAGACTTTAAAGTAACTCTTATTGATATGGTGTAGTCTCCTTGATAATTTATTTCACATTAGGACTCGATAACAAGTATGAGATTAAGAATATGATGACTATGGGAGAACAAATAGGATACTAAAAGTGGAAATTTTATATGACAAATTGAGTGACAGGATACATAAAGGGATCATAGAAAAATACAATTTTTCACTAGCTCAAGGTTAGGGTTTTTAGAGATAGGATTATGCAAATTTTTATCAGTCCTAACACACTACTTGTAAACTTTTTGGAAGCATGGTGTGGCATGTAAGAGTGGATTTAGGCCCTAGATAAGGTATTTTTTGGTCCACCTTTATTCCTTTTCACCACGAGAATTTATTGGTGCCAACCTAATTTGAATTTGGTTGAGGTGCATACACAACCTTGGAGAATGGTTTCAAGGTTGAAGATG
Source organism: Sequoia sempervirens (assembly GCA_007258455.2). Classification (NCBI taxonomy): domain Eukaryota; kingdom Viridiplantae; phylum Streptophyta; class Pinopsida; order Cupressales; family Cupressaceae; genus Sequoia; species Sequoia sempervirens. The sequence continues at coordinate 148,023 of VDFB02210504.1, read as the reverse complement.
GTATAAATAAGAGTTGAGTTGTTGAGGGATGATAAGATAGACAAGAGAGATGTGGATAATTTGAATTACAAAGTGTTAGATGATAATTTGAGAAGTTTAGTGCAAGCTTTCATGTGTTAGATTGTAGGATGCAGTGAGCAGAAGGTGTCTACAATTCTTCAATCAAGTTGTGAAGGTGTTGGTGATATTGTGGTGGATTTCTCTATAAAACATTATTATCTATCTTCTTTTCTATTCTATCAATGATCTCTTTATTCTTCTGGACAGTGTCTGTTGAATAGGACAACTGAGAGGGGGGTGAATCAATTGTCACAAATTTTAACCTTTAATTCAATCACCATAACTAATGCTTGAAACTACTTAAATGATTAATCATCAAATGCCAATGGAGAAACTCAAATTCAATATATAAACACAATAACAATAGATTTATGTGGAAAACCCAATGAGGGAAAACCATGGTGAGGATTAACTCCCACTATAGAGAATATCAAAACTGATTACAAAAGGCTCACTGCCTGAAACAAGGCTCACTACCTGAGATAAGGCACACTAACTGAAATAAGGACTCACTATCTAAAACAAGGACTCACTATCCAACATGGCTACAACCTAGAGGGCTCACTTCCACAAAGACACAAAGAAGAAAAAGAAGGCCTGTCATAGAGAGACTACAATCCCAATGCAACAAAGGATTCTGCCATAGTCACTTGAAAAACTTGCATGAGTGATAGATCTCACCTTCTTCTCACTACATCTAGTAACTCAACATTAAGCTTCACACTGAGTTGCCACACATCTCATGCACACTTTTTGAATAGCATCAAATTTGTGTCTACTCTATCACTTATCTTCCTTCTTTTCTTCTTTATGTTTTTCATTACAAGATCATCCTATATTTATACTACTCCATCCTTGAAAAATATACAAAGTTGGCCATCCAATCTTCAAATTCAAATTAGGTTTGTGCCAAAACATCCTAGGGTGGAATTAGAATGAGGGAAACAAAAACGCACACCTCACTAGGACCCAAAATAGATCCAACATGCTTCATCAACTTTAAAGATAGTGCTTAACACAAGGTCGGCCAAACTAGTGTAAAACATAAAAAAATTAAGCTCAAAACTTCCAAAAACCAAAAATATCTTCAATTGAATAAAAACATCTTAAGTCTAGTACCGCAAGTCAAAAGACTTCATCAAAGAGAAATCTGGACTAGCAACTTTTCTCCCATACCTCAACTAGAACATAGAAAAACATAGTTCACTACTAGTGAACACAACTCAAACTTCACAACGAACCAATAGCCAAAATTTTTGATATAGCAACCTTCAACAACCATGAACAACATATCTAAACCGCATGAACATAGGGGAAAATATTGGATCATTATCTTGAGCAACAATTGAATACCTTTAAACTTTCTTTAATACAATTTTCTCAATATCCTCAACATATACAACCAACAACTAGTAGATAACCAGCTGACCAGTTGACATCATTGACAACACATTCATTCATTTCTCCATTCTTGCAACAATATCCCCCTTTGTCATTGATGGCAACACATGATGTGAAAAACCATCAAAGACACCATACCAACTTTGAATATACATCTTAGGATAATTTTTGTTTGCTTCTACGTATGTGCAGGATCATGATGGGCCAAAAAGTGGCAATATGTAAGTGATATAATGGCCTATGTGGCTTACAACCATTTTTTTACCCAAATTTTATGAAACGAAAAGGGTTTTTAAAGGAGATTCTCAAATTTCCACCAATATAAATTGTGCTTTACTTTGAATTTAATAAATAATTATTATTCATTTTCTATTTGAATTACAACTAAAGTCCTGATTGATAGGCTAATTGAAAAACATCTATAGCTTTCAAACAATATCATATTTTTTGAATCCAAATCATGTGTCACATTCTATGCTTTTCATACTATAGGATTAAAAAAGAATTTCATGAAGTTTTACCAAGTTAAGGTGGCCACATACGAGTTTTTATGTTTTTTAAACTTAAATAAAAAATTCATAATTAATTATTTACTTGGAAAAAAATTACAAAAAATATGCATCACATCAGAACATGAGTCCTCTACTTAGATCTAAAATAATATAAAATATATATATTATTATTTTATTGTGGTTAGGGTGGTCAGATAGACACCTACTTCTTTTTTTTCCCTAAAATTTAAGTACTATTGCATTGAAATTTCAAATTTTTACCAAACAATTTTTTTTTTTAAAATAAATCTAGTAGTTTAGAAACTACATTCAATTTTCTATAGATTCTATTCTTACATATTTTTGAAATAATATAGATAACTTATACAAATATTTATGTCATGTTGCCTTTACTAATTTTTCTAAACTTTTTGCCACTTAAGGGCCTATTTTTTCCATGATGATCCTACACATACCCTTCTCCCCCTCAAAAGATCATCTTCCTCATTACATGCTTTCTCTCATTAGCTTTTTCTCCTTTTCACATGTTTTATCTCCTTCTTTTACATCAATGGAAAAGGAAAAATATATGTTCATTGAATCTTCCTTTGACATGAAAACAAAATACTCACAGTGACAACACTTGTAACTACCTATCCCCCCTGAGAAGTAGCCACCAAAACATCAGTCCAAAAAGATAGAACCATGAATCCACTAGATTGATGCATCTCCAAATGCATCTTAGTTTATTAAATGAGGGTAAATAACCCCTAACTTCTCCTGGAGATACTCAAAAGTATCTTTAGGTTACCAAAATCCATAATCCAGAGTGCCATTCAAATATCTAAATATTCTTTTAACAAAAAAACATTTTTTTCCTTTGAATATTCTTGAAATCTAGCCACAAGATAGACCACATGCATAACATCTGGTCTAGTAGCAGTCAAATATAGTATTCCACCAATCATAGATCTATATTTTCTTTGATCAACCTTAGGTGAATCATCTTTACCCAATCTTTAACCAATCACCATTGGAGTACTTACTAGTTTGGAACCATCCATCCCAAACTTCTTCAACATCTCTCTCACATACCTAGACTGTGAAATGAAAATTCCTTTCTATGTTTGATTAATCTTGTAGCCAAAGAAAGAAATTCATCTCCTCAAACATAGAAATTCCAAATTCTTTCTACATCTCTTTTGAAAACATCTTGCACATCTTTTCATTTCATCCAAAGATAATGTCATCAACATATACAACTACAATCAATATTTTATCATTTTCAATCTTAAAGTACAAATTATTGTCTATCGTACCTTTGTTAAATCCTTGTTGAATCAAACTCCTATTTAACCTTACATACCAAGCTCTAGGAGCTTGCTTCAATCCATATAAATCTTTCTTTAATTATCACACCATATCCAATTGATCTGTTAACTGAAATCCTTCTGATTATTCCATGTAAACTTCTTCCAAGTCACCATTTAGAAATGTTGACTTGTCATCCATCTGATAGAATTTGAAATTTTTATGATCATCCAATGACAAGAACATCCTTATAGATTCCATTCTTGCTACCGGGGAAAAATTCTCCTAAAAATATATGCCTTCTACTTGTGAGTAGCCTTTACACACAAGGCCTTGCTTTGTTTCTGACAACTTCTCCATTCTCATTCAACTTATTTTTGAATACCCATTTTGATCCAATGATATTTTTATTTGTCGATCTTGGGACCAATTCCCAAGTCTGATTCTTCTCAATATGCAAAAGTTCTTCTTTCATTACTTCCTTCCAATATTCATCTTTATAGGCTTCACTTACTGACTTTGGCTCAATCTCAGAGAATAAACACAAATTTACTTCAGTAGCAACTTTGCCTCTGGTTAGTACACATTTTGTCTTGTCTCCAATAATCTAATTTTCTGAATGATTCCTTTGTACATATTTCAGTGTCCTAGGGGACATCACCAGAGCATCTTTTTCTATTTCATTATGTTCATCCTGCTTTTTCTGTTCATCTTTATCCTATTCTTCCACAACTTCTTTTATTCTTACACAATCATTTTCATTAGACACATATCCATCAATATCAATAGAATTCTTTATTATAGTCTCATCAACCTTCACATTCGATCTCTCTACAATATTTCTTAGTCTTTTATTGAAACATATGTATACCTTTCTTTTGTTAGAGTATCCAAGAAATATGCTATCATCACTTCTTGCATCAAATTTTCCCAAAGTTTCTTCATCTCTTCTGATATAGCATTTTCTTTTGAATACCTTGAAATATTTAACTATAGGAATGATTTCATGTCATAGCTCATAGGGAGTCTTTGGGTATGTGTAGGATCATCATGGAAAAAATAGGCCCTTAAGTGGCAATAAATCCAGAAAAATTAGAGTTAGGCAACTTGATGTAAATATTTGAATAAGTTATTTATATTATTTCAAAAATACGTAAGAATAGAATTTGTAGCAAATTGAATGTATCAATGTAATTAGATTTCCACAATCCATATGAATTTACACCTAAATGCTTCTGGATTTGATTGTGTGGAGTCTTTTTTCATCAACGTTTCGGATCACACTCAGTGAACCATCATCTTTTTCAACTCTCTATTCTGATGATGGTTCACTGAGTGTGATCCGAAACATTGATGAAAAAAGACTCCACACAATCAAATCCATAAGCATTTAGATGTAAATTGAATGTAGTTTCTAAACTACTCGGTTTATAATTTAAAAAGAAAAAAATCTATTTGGTAAAAAATTGAAATTTCAATGTAGTAGTACTTAAATTTCAGGGAAAAAATAAGAAGTAGGTGTCTGTCTGACCACCCTAACCATAATAAAATGATAATATTTTTTTATAATATTTTAGATATAAGTAGAGGAATTATGTCTCAATGTGATGCATATTTTTTTGTAATTTTTTTCCAAGTAAATAATTAATTATGAATTTTTTATTACAACTTTTAAAAAATATAAAAACTCGTATGTCTAACCACCTTAACTTGGTCAAAACTTCATGAAATTCAATTTTTCTTTTTTTAATCTTATATTATGCGAAGCATAGAATGTGACACATGTTTTAGATACAAAAAATGTGATACCGTTTGAAAGCTATATTTTTTTTTTCAATCGCCTATCAATCAGGATTATAGTCGTAATTCAAATAGAAAATGAATAATAATTATTTATTAAATTCAAAGTAAATCATAATTTATATTGGTGGAAAGTTGAGAATCTCCTTTTAAAACCCTTTTCATTTCATCAATTTTGGGTTAAAAAAAATTCACAGCCACATACCTATCATATCGCCACTTTTTGGCCCATCATGATCCTACACATATGCCTTTGTACTATTTTCTCTTGCTTGAACTTGATTGAACACATAAACAAGAGTATGAATAGCTTCTTTCTAGTTAAATTTTGGTAATCTAGTTTCAGTGATCATTGATATAGTAGCCTCTTGAAATGTTCTATTTTTCCTTTCAACAACTCCATTCTATTGAGGAATCCTCAAAGTAGATAACTCTCTTCATTCCAGGCACTTCACAAAACATATTGAACTCATGGGAGGTGAACTCTCCACCTCTATCAGATATTTAATCATTTTATCTTCAAATTCACTTCATTTTCAACCATAGCCTTTAATGCCTTGAATCTATCTAATGCATCTAATTTCTCTCTAAGAAATGTAACCCATGTATATCTAGAATAATCATCAATTAAATCCATAAAGTACCTTTCTCCAAGTAGACTGTGTACTCTCATAGGACCACAAATATTTGTATGAACTAGATCTAGTAGTCCAGTAGTAGATTGTTCTTTTGATCTATAATGATTTCTTGCTTGCTTCCCAAACTGATAATTCCTATAGATAGCATTAGGAGGCTTTGTAATTTTTGGTGAATCTCCCATGGCTTAAACAACACTAATCCTTTCCAAGTTATCAAAATTCATGTGACACATTCTCCCATGCCATAACCAATTGTCATTTATCTGAGTCATAAAGTATCATCCATCAACACCCTTAAGTTGATAAATTTTCCCTTTAGAATTCTTTCCTGCAGTAATCAATGTTTTGGATCCTTTCCAGATTTCGTATTTTTCATCCTTAAACACAAGATCATATCCTTTTCTACACATCTATCCAATGCTAAAAAAATTATGCCTTAAACCCTTAACATAGTAAACATCGTCAGTATGATGCTTGCCATCAAAACTTACTGAACCTATCCCACAAATTTTAGCACCAATATCATCTCCAAACATAACCAGGCCTCCGTCATATTTTTCAATTTTAACAAACTTAATCTTATCACCAGTCATGTGATGTGAACAACCACTATCAACTACCCAAAAATTATTTTCTTGTTTAGCATGTATGAAAGAGATAAACGTACCTTAATTTTTATCCTTCTCCTTCTCTGGAGGGCTTTCCTTTACCTATTTTTCTGAATTAGTAGAAGTAGATTCATCCTTAATTGCCAAGAAAAATTATTCATTATTATTTAGATCTTCATATTCTAAATCTTCATCTAAAATACTAGCATTTTCATTCACATAGTAAGCTCTATTAATCTTCTTTCCTTTCTTTTCTTTCTCATATCTTTGTTTATTCCTTTTAGCTCTTTCCGAACACTTTGTAGTATAATGACCTATTTCTTCACAACTAAAGCATTCAAAGGGAAAGTTACCTTCATACTTACCAGAGCCTTTCCTCATTCTTCTTACAAATTTAGCTTCTATTTCATCAAATTTTTCTTCATCTGTATCTTCATCTTTTGTAGCTTTAAAGGTAGCCTCTAATTTTCCTCCATTTTTTAGACTCGGCATTCTCATCTCATAAGATGTCAAAAATCCTAACAAAAAATCCTTAGTACAAGTTTTATAATCTATAGTTTGTTCAATAGCACTCACCTTCTAATTGTAAGCATCAGGAAGCATTCTAAGAATCTTCTTTACAATCTTGGTTTCATCTATAGTAGCGCCAAGTGATCACATTCCAACCACTACCTCATCCAATCTCTGTACATAAGCTTTAACATTTTCATCTTTGGACATATGTATAAGATCAAACTATGTTTCCAAATACTATAATTTCTCCTCTTCAACTCTTTCATCACCATCATGTGCTCTTTCTTAAGCACCCCAAACTTCCTTATTTGTCTTCAAATTTTGAACCTTAAACAACTAAGAATGTACCAGACTATTCTTTAAGATGAACTTCACCTTATTGTCTACTTCATGTTCTCTGATCGCTTCAAGTGTACTCAGACCATTAGTAGGAGGAGTGTAAGGATTCTTGTAAACTTTATCCACATCATATCCACAATACTCTAGATATTCTTCCATCAATACTTTCTAGATACCATAATTAGTTCCATCAAACCTCAAATAATCAAAGATCATTTTTCTATCCATCTTGGACCTTCCTCAAGCAGTTAAGCTCTTCTCCAAGGAACCAAGCTCTAATACCAATTGTTGAATAGGACAATTGAGAGTGGGGATGAATCAGTTGTCACATATTTTAACCTTTAATTCAATCATCGTAACTAATTCTTAACACTACTTAAATGATTAATCATCAAATGCCAATGCAAAAACTCAAATCGAACACATAAACACAATAACACCAGATTTACGTGGAAAACCCAATGAGGGAAAAACCACAATGAGGATTAAATCACACCATATGGAATAGCAAAACTAATTACAAAAGGCTCATTTCCTAAAACAAGGCTCACTGCTTGAGATAAGGCTCACTACCTGAAACAAGGACTCACTATCTGAAACAAGAACTCACTATCCAATAGGGCTAAAATCCCAAAGGGCTCACTATCATAGAGATACAAAGAAGAAAAATAAAACTTGTTATAGAGAGAATACAATCGCAATCAAAGGATTCCACCACAGTCACTTGATCAACTTGCATGAATGATAGAGTTTTCCTTCTACTCACTACATTTGGTAACTCAGCATTAAGCTTCACACTAATCTTCTACATACATCTCACACACACTTTTTGAATAGCATCAAATTCACGTCTACTCTTTCACTTATCTTCCTTCTTTTCTTTTGTATGTTTTTCACTACTAGCTCATCTTGTATTTATACTATCTCCAACCTTGAAAAAGATACAAAGTCGGTCATCCAATCTTCAAATTCAAATTAGGTCAATGCCAAAACATCCTAGGGTGGAATTAGAATGAGGGCGACCCAAACACACACTTCACTAGGACCCAAAATAGATCCAACACACTTCATCAACTTCGAAGATAGTGCTTAACATGAGTTCATATAAACCAGTGTAAAACACAGAAAAATTAAGCTCGAAACTTCCATAAACCAAAAATATCTTCAATGCAATCAAAATATCTTAATTCTAGAACTGCAAGTTAAAAGATTTCATCAAAGAGAAATACAGACCAGTAACTTTTATTCTGAACCTCAACTAAAACATAGAAAAACATAGTTCACAACTGGTGAACACAATTCAAAATTCACAATGAACCAACATCCAAAAATTTGGATATATCAACTTCAACAACCATTACCAACATATCTAAACCGCATGAACATAGGGGAAAATATCAGATCATTATCCTGAGCAACAACTAAATACCTATAAAATTTCTTTAATACATTTTTCTCAATATCCTCAACATATATAGCCAACAATAACTAGTAGATAACTAGTTGACCAGTTGACATAAATGACAACACCTTCATTCCTTTCTCCATTCTTGCAACATGTGCCCTCCAGTAGTGAGCCCTTTTGTAATTGATGTTGATGTTACTTTATATTTTTAGATAATCCTCACTGTGGTTTTCCCATCTTGGGCTTTCCACATAAATCTGGTGTTCTCTTGTGTATGGTGTTGATTTGTTTCATTTTCTATTATTTAATTTTCATGCTAGATCATTATAATAGATTAAATGTTAATTGAATGAATGTGAATCTGTTTATGAGGGTTTGGAAGTTTTAAGGTACAACTACTTAGCTGTTAGGATGAGTGCCATTAACCTTGTAAATCCCAATATGTATTTATTCCATTTATTATTCTTAATTTGTAATTACCCATAAGGGATGAATAAGTTTCACCGACAGTTATTCAGAGTTACTTTTTTGCTCAGGAATCTTGGTAAATAGTATGAGTGAGGTGGAGAATCTTGGTGCCTATCTTTGGGAAATGTATTTTGGGCTATTATGACGCATGTCATAAGTTTTAAGAGCATTTATGACAACTTACAACTGTCATAAGGTGTAAGAGATTCTATGACAACATATGACAACTATTATTATCTGTAAGTTCCTATTCTTGGTTCTACACCTATTTTGGGAAGATGCCTATGACAAGTGTAAGGGAATATGTAAGAAGATAATTTTGGTGTATCCCAAGATAGAAATATTGGATTTTTCCATCTCCCACGAATTCCTTTGGTGGGTACTCATTTTGTATAAATATGAGACTTGAGAGTGAAGTTGAGAGAGAGAGTAACAAAGAGTAACAGGGAGCTTTACAGGATTGAGACTCAAGAGGAGATTGGAAGTGGATGTATTGTAATCTTGTTTTGAAGATAATACAACTTGGGCCTCTCTTCTTGGTGGAGTTTTTTCCCGCAAGGGTTTCTCCATGTAAACACTGTGTTATGAGTTTATTCTTCTGTTCCATTGCTACCTTGTGTTGTGAAATCTTGCATTCTTATGTGATGATTTGTGCCTGTTTGTTGCTGCTATCTTATGGTGATGTTATTGCTGTTATAAGTTCATCTAAGGTGGTTTTATCAAGCATGTTAGAGTGGCTGATTTTAGCATCATAAAGAAGTTGAATCTCTTCATGGTATTTCAAGGATTAAGAAAAGTTATTTACAGATTTGCATACAATTTTCAGATTTCTATATTGTAGTAGTCAAAGCCTTGTATCTCACCAATTGGTATCATATCTTAGTGATTTGGTGATTAACAATTGGATTAGAGATTGTTCGTTTATTCCAACAATTGGTATCAGAGCTTAAGGTTGTTCCATGACTTGCATGTGCTCGTATGAGCTTGCATGTGTTTGCATGTGAGTTTCATGTACTTGCATGTTGCTTCCATGAGCTTGCATGTGTTTGCATGTGAGTTGCATGTACTTGCATGGACTTGCATGTTGCTTGCATGTGCTTGCATGTGATGGATTCATGGTAATTTGGTTCTGGGTATTCCTTCTTTTTTGAATTTAGCTTGTAAAGCTTGTGAATCTGTTGGAAGGAATTGTAGAATGTTGGAGGTTTTTGGGCTGCAGTGGATGTTCTGTATGTTGACATTGCTTTGTAGATTTGTGAGATTGGAAGCCATGGTATCTAACTCTCAGATGGATATTGTCAATGAGATCTACAGTGGGCTTTTGAGGCTTAGGGTTATGTATCTTCATGGAGTTGATCTTGTGGTAGTGATCTGGAGCTCCAGTTTGGCAATATGTGAGTATCCTCTTGCATGGTGGTTATGTTCCTTTACCTTGTGGTCATGTGAAGTGAATGGGTTTTCATGTTGGGTGGTTGATTATGGTGCCCTAGTTACATGGAAGAACATTTATTTTTTGGACTATAATATGGAGTGCTTATGTTGGATTCATGGGTTTAGCCCTTGGTTACATGAAAGCATTGGATGATTTGCCACTAGTTGCATGTGGGTTGTGGAGTTGGTATTTTAGTGATATGGAAACTCCTGGACAACTTGGTTCCTCCTTTTCATATTCATGTTATTTGGGATATGTAGGTTTTACAGTTTTCCTGTTACAAAAAGCTGTGGATTTGTAGATCTGTGATATTTCATTCTTTCAGATGACATGTATAGTGTGAATATCTGGATATTTAAGTGATTTCAGATTTACAGAGAGATGGTTTTACAGGTTTTACATGTTAACAAAAATCTATGGTTTGTAGATCTGTGGAAAGATTGTATTCAGACTCTTAGAGTATTCTGGATGAAAACAATTTCAGATTTGCAGGGCTGCTTGACGGGTTCTTATGATCTATGGATACTCTTATGTGGATTTGTTTGGCAAATCAGGTCTACAGTTGATCCTGGTGTTTGAGTCTTGGAAATCTACATGTTATTCCTTGGTTACTTCTATTCTGCATGTTACTGATGTGGGGTTGAATCTATTTTTCAGTTATTTGAGATTGGAGCACTGACCATGTTTTTCTCCTTTGAGATATTGCATGAGTGCAGATCTTGTAAATTGTCTGATGAGGATTGTATTTGGTTGGTCACCTTGATTACATTGGTATGTTTATTGCAGTGAGACAGAAGGATGGTTTAGAGTACCTGATATAATTATTCATTAGAATCTATAATAGTAAGTTATGGTGCATGAAAAGCTCTGTTCACTTTTAGTGGAGTTTTGGTAATGATGTCTATCATGATACCATGTATACAACTCTGTATCACTTTTAGTGGGAGTTTTGTGCAGTTACAGTGTGTTCTATCTTCTTGGTTTGGAGATTATGGTTTCTTGACCTTTTGGGAGTTGTGTCATTTACAACGGATTCTTTGATTGTGTTGAGGCCATGGATGATCTTCATTTAGGAGATGGTTATCAAATGTCATGGATAGCTTGGTTACATGTTTCAGTGGGAGCTTTTGACAGTGATGGTTTGATATTTATCTTGTTGCCATGTATAGCTCGGTATCACAGTTTAGTGGGAGCTTTGGTAGGATATGGTTATCTTCATGTGATTTGAAGAGGTTTTAACATCTTGTTTCATGGAAGACCTTTAGAGTCTTTGGTAAAGGTGTTATTGTTCTTCCTTTGGAGAGGATGTAGTTCTCTTTGGTTTTGAGTGTTAATCATTTTCTTGGAGCTTCATGATTTTGCAGGTTGCATTTGAAGTTGGTATGATTGATTTGTGGGTGCTCATGGATACTAGAGAGACTTGGGTTAGGTTGGATATTTCTTATGTTAAGAGATATGTGTTGGAATGGTTACTTGTTATAAAAGTTTCTCAATAGTAAAGACCGAGGAGCCTACACCTGGAAATGGATGTGAGTCCATCATAGACCTGATGAGAAGGTTGTCTTTATTGAAAGCCTATATTGCTTGGTGTTGTATGCACAGGACAATCTTGTATCCCACTCTTGGTCTACTCGGCAGGTAAATGATCTAAGAGGTGTTGCCCACCTGATTATTAGATGCATTATTTATATGTATCTTTTCTTCTCTTATGCATTAATCTTGAAAGTTGAGTTATGAGGGATTGTTGAGAAGTAGATGCATGATTTTATGGATTTCCATTGTTCTCCTTGCAATCTTGAACTTTGGATTTGGTAGGAGAGTACAAGAGATGGTTAGTGGCTTTGGGCATATTCCCTTATGTTGTGGGAATGTTCGGCTAAGTTTGATCTACTTTTATGAGAGGTTTACATCTAAGTTCTGCCATGTTTCATTATAAGTTGAATGGTTAGATGTTGATATCCTTTCAGTTTGGGAGTGTTGAAGGAGATCTTACTTTACACAGTTTGGCACATGTTAGTGTGGTATAAGGACATGGTTTGATTTGCAAGTTCTCTCTTTATGGGAATATTGTCTTCTTCTTGAAGGTTCTTATGTTTATGGAATTGAGGTTCATGAATGGAGTTATGAGTTGTTGTTTGTACTTCATTGTTTTTTGGCAACAGTTTGGTAGCTCCTTGATCTCTTTCTTCATTGGTTGGAGGACTTGGGAGAGTTATTTGGATTAGTAATGAGAGATGTATTTTGCATATCATTGTATGCTTCTTTGACACTATGATAGAGGAGTTAGCCACATCCTCTATGTGAAGTGCTATAGGAGGACTTGTTAATGCTGTGATCTAGTTTTCAGATTTGACATTACCTGTGCAGTGGGAGTTCCAGAAGGTATATGTGTTCTGTATGAGAGGGGCACCTCTCTTGGACTGGTTACACTTTACTGCAGTGAGTTACTTCAGAGGTTTTTTATCGCATGTCTATGTGTGTTATTACCTTGGAGTCTTCTTTTGCAGGATGGTGGATATATAGGGACTTGTTTGCAGATTTGGGTTGTTATGTTGATAGCATGAAGTTCTACCTATGAAAGTTTGTTTACCCTAGTTTGTGGTATGGATAGTTTTGGATGAGCTAGCAACTTGCTGTGGTTGCTATTCCAATTTTGGTATGAGTGTGGCAGTCACTCAGAGTCTTTTGTTATCATTTGAATTTGATGCTTGTGTTCATGTATAGATTGGTGCAGGTTTCAGTGACAGTTGATATGTTTCACCATGGCATATTCCTTGTCCTATCATGGGTAATATGATGTGAGGATTTCTTGCTTGAGATGGTGGTTATCATGGTTCCTTTTGCAGGTATCTTGTTGGAGCACAAAAGCATGTTGAAGAATCAATGGTACATGGTTGGCTAAGGGATGTTTATTCCCTTGTTGAGATTTCCTATGGGTTGATTTACAATGTATAATGTCAAGTGGGAGAATGTTGGGATAAGGTGCCATTAACCTTGTAAATCCCAATATTGTATTTATTCCATTTATTATTTTTAATTTGTAATTACCCATAAGGGATGAATAAGTTTCACTGGCAGTTTATTACAGAGTTACTTTTACTGCTCAAGGAATCTTGGTAAATAGTAAATGAGGTGAGGTGGAGAATCTTGGTGCCTATCTTAGGGAAATGTATTTTTGGGCTGTTATGACGCATGTCATAAGTTTGTAAGAGCATCTATGACAACTTACAACTGTCATAAGGTGTAAGAGATTCTATGACAACATATGACAGCTATTATTGTCTTGTAAGTTCCTATTCTTGGTTCTAGGCGCCTATATTGGGAAGATGCCTATGACAAGTGTAAGGGAATATGTAAGAAGATAATTTTGGTGTATCCCAAGATAGAAATATTGGATTTTATCCATCTCCCACGAATTCCTTTGGTGGGTACTCATTTTGTATAAATATGAGACTTGAGAGTGAAGTTTGAAAGAGAGAGAGTAACAAGAGTAACAGGGTGCTGCAGGATTGAAGACTCAAGAGGAGATTGGAAGTGGATGTATTGTAATCTTGTTTGAAGATAATACAACTTGGGCCTCTCTTCTTGGTGGAGTTTTTTCCCGCAAGGGTTTCTCCACGTAAACACTGTGTTATGAGTTTATTCTTTTGTTCCATTGCTACCTTGTGTTGTGAAATCTTGCATTCTTATGTTGCTGATTTGTGCCTCTTTGTTGCTGCTATCTTATGGTGATTTATTGCTGTTATAAGTTCATCTAAGGTGGTTTTATCAAGCATGTTAGAGTGGCTGATTTTAGCATCATAAAGAAGTTGAATCTCTTCATGGTATTTCAAGGATTAAGAAAAGTTATTTACAGATTTGCATACAATTTTCAGATTTCTATATTGTAGTAGTCAAAGCCTTGTATCTCACCAATTGGTATCATATCTTAGTGATTTGGTGATTAACAATTGGATTAGAGATTGTTCGTTTATTCCAACAATTGGTATCAGAGCTTAAGGTTGTTCCATGGCTTGCATGTGCTCGTATGTGCTTGCATGTTTTTGCATGTGAGTTGCATGTACTTGCATGTTGCTTCCATGAGCTTGCATGTGTTTGCATGTGAGTTGCATGTACTTGCATGGACTTGCATGTTGCTTGCATGTGCTTGCATGTGATGGATTCATGGTAATTTGGTTCTGGGTATTCCTTCTTTTTTGAATTTAGCTTGTAAAGCTTGTGAATCTGTTGGAAGGAATTGTAGAATGTTGGAGGTTTTTGGGCTGCAGTGGATGTTCTGTATGTTGACATTGCTTTGCAGATTTGTGAGATTGGAAGCCATGGTATCTAACTCTCAGAAGGATATTGTCAATGAGATCTACAGTGGGCTTTTGAGGCTCAGGGTTATGTATCTTCATGGAGTTGATCTTGTGGTAGTGATCTGGAGCTCTGGTTTGGCAATATGTGAGTATCCTCTTGCATGGTGGTTATGTTCCTTTACCTTGTGGTCATGTGAAGTGAATGGGTTTTCATGTTGGGTGGTTGATTATGGTGCCCTAGTTACATGGAAGAACATTTATTTTTTGGACTATAATATGGAGTGCTTATGTTGGATTCATGGGTTTAGCCCTTGGTTACATGAAAGCATTGGATGATTTGCCACTGGTTGCATGTGGGTTGTGGAGTTGGTATTTTAGTGATATGGAAACTCCTGGACAACCTGGTTCCTCCTTTTTCATATTCATGTTATTTGGGATATGTAGGTTTTACAGTTTTCCTGTTACAAAAAGCTGTGGATTTGTAGATTTGTGATATTTCATTCTTTCAGATGACATGTATAGTGTGAATATCTGGATATTTAAGTGATTTCAGATTTACAGAGAGATGGTTTTACAGGTTTTACATGTTAACAAAAATCTGTGGTTTGTAGATCTGTGGAAAGATTGTATTCAGACTCTTAGAGTATTCTGGATGAAAACAATTTCAGATTTGCAGGGCTGCTTGATGGGTTCTTATGATCTATGGATACTCTTATGTGGATTTGTTTGGCAAATCAGGTCTACAGTTGATCCTGGTGTTTGAGTCTTGGAAATCTACATGTTATTCCTTGGTTACTTCTATTCTGCATGTTACTGATGTGGGGTTGAATCTATTTTTCAGTTATTTGAGATTGGAGCACTGACCATGTTTTTCTCCTTTGAGATATTGCATGAGTGCAGATCTTGTAAATTGTCTGATGAGGATTGTATTTGGTTGGTCACCTTGATTACATTGGTATGTTTATTGCAGTGAGACAGAAGGATGGTTTAGAGTACCTGATATAGTTATTCATTAGAATCTATAATAGTAAGTTATGGTGCATGAAAAGCTCTGTTCACTTTTAGTGGAGTTTTGGTAATGATGTTTGTCATGATACCATGTATACAACTCTGTATCACTTTCAGTGGGAGTTTTGTGCAGTTACAGTGTGTTCTATCTTCTTGGTTTGGAGATTATGGTTTCTTGACCTTTTGGGAGTTGTGTTGTATACAACGGATTCTTTGATTGTGTTGAGGCCATGGATGATCTTCATTTAGGAGATGGTTATCACGATGTCATGGATAGCTTGGTTACATGTTTCAGTGGGAGCTTTTGACAGTGATGGTTTGATGTTTATCTTGTTGCCATGTATAGCTCGGTATCACAGTTTAGTGGGAGCTTTGGTAGGATATGGTTATCTTCATGTGATTTGAAGAGGTTTTAACATCTTGTTTCATGGAGGACCTTTAGAGTCTTTGGTAAAGGTGTTATTGTTCTTCCTTTGGAGAGGATGTAGTTCTCTTTGGTTTTGAGTATTAATCATTTTCTTGGAGCTTCATGATTTTGCAGGTTGCATTTGAAGTTGGTATGATTGATTTGTGGGTGCTCATGGATACTAGAGAGACTTGGGTTAGGCTGGATATTTCTTATGTTAAGAGATATGTGTTGGAATGGTTACTTGTTATAAAAGTTTCTCAACAGTAAAGACCGAGGAGCCTACACCTGGAAATGGATGTGAGTCCATCATAGACCTGATGAGAAGGTTGTCTTTATTGAAAGCCTATATTGCTTGGTGTTGTATGCACAGGACA
This sequence comes from Sequoia sempervirens, assembly GCA_007258455.2. Taxonomy (NCBI): domain Eukaryota; kingdom Viridiplantae; phylum Streptophyta; class Pinopsida; order Cupressales; family Cupressaceae; genus Sequoia; species Sequoia sempervirens. The sequence goes on along the minus strand of VDFB02210504.1, from coordinate 131,468 downwards.
ATCTTGTATCCCACTCTTGGTCTACTCGGCAGGTAAATGATCTAAGAGGTGTTGCCCACCTGATTATTAGATGCATTATTTATATGTATCTTTTCTTCTCTTATGCATTAATCTTGAAAGTTGAGTTATGAGGGATTGTTGAGAAGTAGATGCATGATTTTATGTATTTCCGTTGTTCTCCTTGCAATCTTGAACTTTGGATTTGGTAGGAGAGGTACAGGAGATGGTTAGTGGCTTTGGGCATATTCCCTTATGTTGTGGGAATGTTCGGCTAAGTTTGATCTACTTTCTGTGAGAGGTTTACATCTAAGTTCTGCCATGTTTCATTATAAGTTGAATGGTTAGATGTTGATATCCTTTCAGTTTGGGAGTGTTGAAGGAGATCTTACTTTACACAGTTTGGCACATGTTAGTGTGGTATAAGGACATGGTTTGATTTGCAAGTTCTCTCTTTATGGGAATATTGTCTTCTTCTTGAAGGTTCTTATGTTTATGGAATTGAGGTTCATGAATGGAGTTATGAGTTGTTGTTTGTACTTCATTGTTTTTTGGCAACAGTTTGGTAGCTCCTTGATCTCTTTCTTCATTGGTTGGAGGACTTGGGAGAGTTATTTGGATTAGTAATGAGAGATGTATTTTGCATATCATTGTATGCTTCTTTGACACTATGATAGAGGAGTTAGCCACATCCTCTATGTGAAGTGCTATAGGAGGACTTGTTAATGCTGTGATCTTGTTTTCAGATTTGACATTACCTGTGCAGTGGGAGTTCCAGAAGGTATATGTGTTCTGTATGAGAGGGGCACCTCTCTTGGACTGGTTACACTTTACTGCAGTGAGTTACTTCAGAGGTTTTTTATCGCATGTCTATGTGTGTTATTACCTTGGAGTCTTCTTTTGCAGGATGGTGGATATACAGGGACTTGTTTGCAGATTTGGGTTGCTATGTTGATAGCATGAAGTTCTACCTATGATAGTTTGTTTACCCTAGTTTGTGGTATGGATAGTTTTGGATGAGCTAGCAACTTGCTGTGGTTGCTATTCCAATTTTGGTATGAGTGTGGCAGTCACTCAGAGTCTTTTGTTATCATTTGAATTTGATGCTTGTGTTCATGTATAGATTGGTGCAGGTTTCAGTGACAGTTGATATGTTTCACCATGGCATATTCCTTGTCCTATCATGGGTAATATGATGTGAGGATTTCTTGCTTGAGATGGTGGTTATCATGGTTCCTTTTGCAGGTATCTTGTTGGAGCACAAAAGCATGTTGAAGAATCAATGGTACATGGTTGGCTAAGGGATGTTTATTCCCTTGTTGAGATTTCCTATGGGTTGATTTACAATGTATAATGTCAAGTGGGAGAATGTTGGGATAAGGTGCCATTAACCTTGTAAATCCCAATATTGTATTTATTCCATTTATTATTCTTAATTTGTAACCCTATTTTATGAGGGTGTTGTATTACGACTATGGTAGAGTTTGATGTTTTTCTAAGAGTTTGATACCAGTCATGTTGTCTCTTGATCTCCGATGGTCATATTCCTATGAGAAGCTTTCTCTGCAAGTATATTGTAATCTTTGTGATTTCTAAACAATATATTGGGAAAATTTTGGAGTGGGGTTTTTCTCTCGAAAGAGTTTTCCCCACATAAAATAATGTATGGTATGCATGATATCTATGTTTATTTATGTTTAAATTTTTGTAATTGTTAAAGATCTGTAAAATTTTTGAATTATTCTCCTCTCAAGATTAGTGTAGTAAGTTGTTCCACTACCTTAGCTTCCTTACAAGCGGTATCAGAGCCTGATCGCCTTTGGTTTCAGTTGTGGTTTGTTGGGTTTTTTGAACTAATCCATATTTGAGTGGGAGATTGTGTAGAAGATACTTAGTGACCTTGTTGTAGGAATTTTTAGATGTAAAGTTCATCAAGGAGAATAGAGGTATAGAATTTTTTTGGAAATAATTTTGAGATGTGGAAGCTAAAAATGGTGGATTTGTTGATAGATCAAGATTTGTGGGATGTTGTTGATGAGAATGTTTCAAGGCCTGCAGACCCTACTTAGGCTACTCAATATGATGTTATGGACTGTAAAGCCAAGGTTCTAATTCGATTATTCTTGGAAAACTTTGTTTTAATAAATTTCCATGAGGAGACCTCTACATAGAAACTATGGAAGAAACTTGATGAGATGTATCAAGAAAAATCTTTAGTGAACAAGATTTTCTTGAGGAAGAAATTGTATTCCTTGAGAATGGAAGAGGGTAGATGAATCACAAACCACCTAGAAGCATTCAATATTTTGGTGGCTTAATTGGCATCAGTTGGTGTCAAAATGGATGGGGAGGATAAATATCAGATCTTACTTTGTCCTTTACTTAATTTGTGGGACTCTCTTGTTATGGATATTGGGGGTACTTTTGTTATTTTAAAGACTAAAGATATGGTGGGTTCTTTTCTTTCTGAAGAGATGAGGAGGAAGGTATCCTTCACTACTAAGGAGGCCTTAAATTTTCATGGAAGACATAAGGAAAAAGGAAAGAAGAATGAGAAGTGTGAAAAATCCAAGTCCAAGGGGAGATCCAAGTCTCCTAGAAAGTCCAAAGTTATTTGCTGGAACTGCGCTAATCCTGGACATGTTCGTATGGAATGCAAAGAAGAAAAGAAGAAGAAGAAAAAAGAAATTTAATTCTGATTTTGAGTCTAAAAAGGAAGATGGTGACACATTCATTACATCTTTGGCAACTCATGTAGGTAATGATGCATGGTTAATTGACTCGGGTGCATCTTTCCATATTAACTTTAATAGAGATTAGTTTTTTGAATATGAAGAATTTGATGGAGATAAGGTGTACTTGGGTGATGATTCTCATTTAGAAATTATTGGTCATGGTAAAGTTAAAATCAGATTTATTGATGGTGGAATAAAAAGGATTAATGGTGTGTTGCATATCTTTGGTTTAGCATGAAATTTGATATCTATGAGCAAACTAATAGATACAGGTGTGTACATACTATTTTTTGATGTAGGATGCAAGATGGTTAGAGGTGCTATGGTGATTGCTAGAGGTGTAAAATATGGTGCATTGTATAAGATAGATGCATGCGTTGTTGAGTACAATAGTACTTCTGTGAAAAGCAAGTCTATGGAAGAAGTGAGGGTTTCACCTTCAACAGATGGTCATGGCTTTTGGGTACCCAAGGGTGCTCTTTCTTCTTAGTCAAAGTTACCTACAAAGAAATCTATGTTATGGCAGAAAATGCTTGGTGACATTGGAGAAAAGGTTCTAAGGACCTTGAAAAATAAAAACCTTGTTGAAGGTCTATCTGATTGTAATCTTGAATTTGATTTTTGTGAGCATTGCATTTATGGACAACAAAATTGCATTCAGTTTTACTTGAGTTCTCACAAATCTTGTGGTTTACAGGATCTTATTCATTCTAATGTGTTTGGTCCTATAGATGTTCCTTCAATTGGTAAATCTACATATTATGTTTCATTTATTTATAATTATAGTAGAACGAAATGGGTATATATTCGAAAGAGTAAATCTGACGTATTCAATCGATTTGAATAATTTAAAGAAATGGTTGAGTTGTAGACTGGAAAGAAAATAAATGTTTGAGGACTGATAATGGCGGTGAATTTTATTGTAACGATTTTGACAGATTCTATAAATATTGTGGTATTCATAGACAAAAGAAAACTTTGTATTCTCCACAACATAATGGATTTATAGAAAGAATGAACAAGACATTGATGGAGAATGCTAGGAGTATGTTAAGTGGTGTTGGCCTAGAACAAAGGTTTTAGGTTGAAGCTATTTTCACTGCATGTTACCTAATTAATAAGTCTCCTACATTAGCTCTTGTTGATAAGACACCTATAGAGGCATGGTCAAGTCACAAGCCTTCATTAAGACATATTAGAGTTTTTGGTTGCACATGTGTCAAAGGAGAAGTGAACAAAGTTGAATAACAAAGTTGTGAAATGTATTTTCATTGGATATAATTATGGCGTGAAATGATACAAGCTTTGGGATCCTGTTTCAAAAAAGGTAGTATATAGTAGAAGTGTGATTTTTAGAGAAATTAACTCTTCTTCTATTGCGTTACAACTGAAACAAAGTAAACAAGAAGATGCAATTTAATTTCCTTCTACACCTGAGAAATTTGAATCAAGGCCCATGGATAGACAAGAAGTTGAGGATAGCTCATCTAGCTTTGAATCTTTAGAAGAGGAGGAAGAACCTCCACCTCAAATTCTTCATTAGTCTACAAGACAGACAACCACATAAAAGGTATTCACCTGATGATTGTAGATGTATTTTTTCTATGAATACTAACATGGATGAACTTGGATCTATAAAAGAGGCACTAGGTATGAATGATGCAAAATATTAGAAGATTTCTATGGATGAAGAAATGACATGTTTCAAAAGTAATGATCCATGAGATCTTGTACCATTGCCTGAAGGAAAAAAACCCATTGGTTACAAATGGGTTTTCAAGAGAGATATTGGTTCAGATGGAGGTATTAAGAAGTACAAAGAAAGGCTGGTTGTGAAGGGTTACTCTAAAGTTGAGGGTGTTGATTATGGTGATATATTTTCTCCTGCTGCAATAATGACATCCATTATATTTTTTCTTTCTATTGCTACTACTTATGATTTGGAGGTTCAGCAAATGGATGTGAAAACTACTTTCCTTCATGGTGATTTGGAGGAGGATATTTATATGACATAGCCATAGCACTACGTGGTGAAAGGTAAAAGTAAGTTGGTTTGCAAATTGAAGAAATCTTTGTATGGATTAAAATAGAGTCTTAGGATTTCATATCAGAAATTTGATACTTATGTTTTGAGTTTGGGATTTGAGATTTTTAAATTAGATCCTTGTGTTTATTATAAAACTAATGGTGATCAGTTCCTATTTATTGCATTATATGTTGATGATATGTTATTTATTAGCAAAGGGAAAGGTATGATTTCAAAATTGAAATCTCAACTTGTTGCTAAATTTAAAATGAAAGATCTTAGTACATCTAGACACACTCTTGGGATGGAAATTAAAAGAGAGAATAAACAAAAAGGTATGGCTTGGCCAAAGTAAGTATGTCAATTCAATTATATAAAGATTTAACATGAAGGATTGTAGACCATTGTGTGTTCCCTTTTTAGTTGGAACAAAGTCATCTATTTCAAATTTTCCAACATATCCATCGCAAATGGAAGACATGATAAAAGTGTCTTACTAGAGTGCAATTGGAAGTTTAATGTATGTTATAGTTTGTACAAGACCAGACATTGCCCAATCAATGGGAGTTCTTTCTAGGTATATGTCTAATCTTGGTAGAGTTCATTGGGATGCAATAAAAAGAGTCTTCAGATATTCGTGTGGTACCTTAGATTATTCCTTGTGTTATCATATTACTTCCTTGATACTCATGGTTATGTGGATTCAAACTGGGAAGGTGATGTTGATAGCAAATGATGCACCAATGCTTATTTGCTTACATTATTTGGTGGTGAGATTAATTGGATGAGTAAGCAACAAGTTGTGGTTGCTTTTCCCACTACTAAAGCAGAGTATATGGAAGCTAATCATGCTTGTAAAGAAGCCATTTGGCTTAAAAGACTCTATTCAGATATTGGAATAAAACAAGGTGCAATGACAATTTATTGTGACAATCAAAGTGTGATATGTCTAGCTAAGAACCTGACATTTCATGCTAGTACCAAGAACATTGATGTACAATATCATTTTGTTAGAGAGATGGTAGGATGAAGCTAGTTAAGGTAAATAATTTAATTAATGTTATTGATTATTTAACTAAGCCTATGAGCATAGAGAAGTTCAGATGGTGATCATAGACTATGGGCCTTTCAGCCCCTAGAAATTAAAGAGACAATGTTTACACCCTCCTATTGCTCTTGCAAGGTGTGAATACTTGGTCTAGACCTGCTTCAACATGATCAAACAATCCAATGTTAGTCAATAAACAAATCTGAAACAAACATTCCCCATGCAATTCATTCAAACACAATGAACAAGAAACAAAGCAAAGTTAACTAAATTAAAGCTAAGAAATCTTATTCAAAACATTCAAACCAGCATCCCATGGGGGAATTGGTGCTACTTTGATGTGAAAAGTATCCCTTTCCAAATTCCTTGCAAGCTTTGATGATCAAAAATGTGGCACTTGATGAAAATTTGTCAATAATCTAGCTAAGATTGATAAAACTATGAGAACTTGGATGAAAATATGGATGCGCTTGCTCAAAATCTATAGATAGTAATCTTGCATAAGGTTGTGGATCCAAAATCAATAGATAAGTCCTCTATTTATAGGAAAGAAGGATGGATAAATGATAAATAGGGAGAATATGGGATTAAAAATGAACCAATGACATTGTGCCACTTGTCAACATGCTATTGAAGAGAGGTGGAGCACATTTTGAACAATGTGCAATTTAACGCATATAGGTGGATTTTAAATTTGAAGACATGAATTGCAAGAGGGGAAGTAAGAAAAGTTAATGCCAAGTTGTCTCAAGAAAAAGGACATGTAAGAGACTTAAATGCCTTGTTGGAGGACAAAGTCATTTTGGGAGGGAGATTTCAAATTGATGGAATATTCCAAAGAGATGCCATTTTTGAATGGAAATAGAAGGATTAATAAATCAAATAAATTGATTTACATGTGAAAGTTGCAAAATCTAGAGGATTAGAGGATTAGAGTTAGAGTTAATTAGGATTTAATTAACTTTAGATGGAAATAGTTGATATGACATTTGATTTAGATTTTTTAGATTTATTTAAATGAAATGAGAGGAATAATGAACATTAATAATTTAATTAAATAAAGTTTGATTTATTCAATTAAATGAAGAACATTAGATTAATCAAATAAAGATGATTTATTTAATTTAAGAGAGGTGACTTTAATATTTAATTAATTAAAATGATGTATTGAATCAAAAGAGGACATTAGGATTTAATTAAATAAAATGATTTATTTAATTAAAAGAGGAATCATGATTTAATCAAATAAAGGTGATTTATTTAATTAAAAGAGGAAACTTAGTGAATTAATTAAATAAGGATTATTCAATTAATTGGTTAGTAAAGAAGTGATTCAGGAAGAATTAGAGTTAGTGAATCAAAATCGAGTGCACGATATCAATCAGGATAATTTGAACATCTACACAAGGTATTCGACAAGTTGGAGATTTATTGGGAAAATGTGTCTCAACCTTGCAATTATATAATGTTTATTATTGATAGGATGTATATATATTTCCTAGTTACACTGATAGGTGTATATATTAGTAGTACAAAGCAAAATATGAGTGTGTTAACTTTTTCAAAAAACTCCTAAAATGGCCGACATACATTAAATAATGATATATTATAAATCTGGATTGTTTGTTATTAGGTTTTATATCTAATGGTAGATATTTTGTTGGCATGTCTTGCCCTAGAATGTAACCCTATTTTATGAGGGTGTTGTATTATTCCTGTGGTAGAGTGTGATGTCTTTTGAGAGTCTGATAGTGGTTGTGTTGTCTCTTGATCTCTAATAGTGATAATCCTGTGAGAACCTTGCTCTACAAGTATATTGTAATCTTTGTGATTTCTAAATAATATATTGGATGGTTTTTGGAGTGTGGGGTTTTTCTCCCAAAAGGGTTTTCCCCACATAAAACACTGTTTCATGGTATGCATGATATCTATGTTTATTTCTCTTTAAATTTTTGTAACTGTTAAAGATCTGTAAAAATTTTGCATTATTCTCCTGTTAAGATTAGTGTAGGAAGTTGTTATGCTACCTTAGCTTCCTTACAAATGAAATGCTTGTAATCAAAGGCTCACTTCCAGAATAGAAAAGAAGATAGAAAATATAGTTACAAAGATAAATCCATCTCAATGCAGCAGAGATATCCACCACAATATCACCAACACCTGCGTAGCTTAACTAAAGAATTGTTGACATCTTCTACTCACTGCATCCAACAATCTAACACATGAAATCTCATGCTACACTTGTCAAATTTGAACTCTAACAATTTGAAATTCACATCATTCATGTCATACTTTTCTATCTTTGCATCCCTCAACAACTCAACTCATATTTATATCATACTCAACCTTCACACCATTCTCCAAGGTTGACTATGCATCTCAACCATGCAAATTCAAATTAGGTCAACACTAAAAAACTTCTATGGTAGATATTATTAAAGGAGGAAAACAACACCCCTTATTTGGGACCAAAAATTATAGCACTATGCTACAACATGCTTCTATAAATAATAAGCATCCACCATAATTAGTGTTAACACCAAGGTTGGTTGTTACTCATGTAAGCAACATTAACCTTTTAAGTGCACGCTTCCTTTGATCCAATAACAACTTGAAAACAACAAATTTCACCTAAACACAATTTGGAATTTATTCCACAAACACCTCAAAACCCAACAAACTCCTTTGCAACAATGTTCACCTAAAGAATTCACACACCCAGTACACTTAAAAAATTCTGCCATACATTGTAACTTAATAAACTGACTTTTGAAGCACCAAACCTTGAAAATTTTTGATTGAGAAAGATACCAACACTATCAACATGCCTTCACATTTGAAAAACCTAAAACCAAACCGTGGAGAAATGTGGAGCAAAAAAATTTATCCCAGACACCTCTGCAATACACATATCAGACATTGGTGAACACTACTTCCTTTGCTCAATGATATAAAAAACCAAATTCTAGATACAATGCCTTTAAACACCTTTGATGAACATATACAAAACACATAGGTATATCTTCAACCTAGAAGAAATGTGGAGCAATGTTAGAACATTACTTTGTAATCCAAAACAACACTGCAACTCATTTTTTCCTCTTTTTATCAAAGTTTATCAAAAGCACTTGGAAACCAAGCACCAAGAACATATCCTCATTGTCCCGAGTACTTATAAAACTAACTACAACCTATAAAATCAATCATATATCCATAGATAGAAGCTTAAAAAAGCAACACTACAGGTTGACATCAGTAGCTTACTAAACAACATAATGCAACTAATACAAGCATCATTAATGCAGCAACACATATGTTCACAATAATCTTCTTCTCATACAGTTGACACTAATGAAAACACAAGATTGTTGACATAAATGGCAACACCAACTGCTCATACTTGCAATAATCCCCCCCTTTGTCATTGATGGCAACACATGATGTGAAAAACCATCAATAACAAACACACATAACAGCTCTACTCCATACCTATTTCCTTCTCTTTTATCCCCCTTTCACATCACACTTATTATTTTCTCCCAATTTATATATGACATCACACTTATTATTTTCTCCCAATTTATATTTTTCATATGTCACACTCTCCATTTTTCTTTTTCACATTATTCTCTCCCCCTTAACTATCTTATTTTTTACACGAATCTCTCTCCCCCTTTGACATCAATGGAAAATAACAAAAGATATGTATCACTTATTTTTCTCCTTTGTAATCAATCAACTTTCTCACAACTTCTCTGCAATTTAATTTCCCTTATTGCTCAGTATACTCCCCTTTAGGAGCACACACCATACTACACTAATCAACAACCACTACACAGTGACAACACTCAATCTTTCTGATTGTAACAACCAACAATGTCACTACCTACTCCCCTTGAGAAGTAGCCATTAACATCAGTCCAAACCAAACAATGAATCTTGAAATCCATTCGACCGATGCATCTCCTTATGTAACTCGTTCAAACAATAAGGGGCAATAACCCCCAACTTCTCCTGAAGATACGCAAATGTATCCTTAGGAAGAGTCTTAATGAATATATCAACAACTTGATCCTATGTAGGCACATATTCAAGCTTTTCTTCATTCTCTACAACCTTCTCTCTCACAAAGTGATACCGGATTGAGATATGTTTTATCCTTGAATGCATTATTAGATTCTTTGAAATATTAATAACAGTTGCATTATCACAAAAGATAGAAATTGGTTCATCATATACTACCTAGATATCCTTTAATTTTTTCCTCATCCACAACACTTGTATGCAGCAACATGTTACTACAATGCATTATTCCTTTGTATTAGATAAAGACATTCAATCTTTTTTCTTGCTTAGCCATGACACCAATCTACATCCAAGAAAGAATGCACCACCACTTGTACTTTTCCTATCATCTACACAACTAGCCCAATTTTCATCTATGTAAGCACTCAAAGTAAAATCAATATCATTTGGATACCACAAGCCATAATCCATAATTCCCTTCAAGTATTTGAGTATCCTCTTTACTATTGCAACATGCTACTCTCTAGGATCTTCTTGAAATCTAGCCAAAAGAAAAATTACATGCATGATATTCAGTCTAGTAGCAATTAGATATAGCAACCCACCAATAATTGATCTATACTTGCTCTAATCAACCTTAGGAGATTCATCATTCTTGCTCATCCTACAACCAATAACCATAGGGGTACACACTGGTTTAGAATCTTCCATTTCAAACTTCTTCAACATTTCCTTGACATAATTTGATTGTGAAATGAAAATACTTCTATCTATCTGATTTTTTGTAATCCAAGGAAGAAATTCATCTCCCCAAACATAGAATTTGAAACTCTTTCTACATTTCTTCTACAAAATTCTTACACATAGATTTGTTTCCTCCAAAAATTATGTCATCAACATATACAACCACAATCAAGATTTGATCTTTTTCAACTTTGAAGTAAATATTTCTATCTTTGATACCTTTATTGAATCCTTGTATCAAATACCTATCCAACCTTGTATACCAAGCTCTAGGATCTTGCTTTAATCCATATGATTCCTTCTTCAATTTACAGACCATATTCGGTTTGTTTGATAACTAAAATCCTTCTAGTTGTTCTATGTATACCTCTTCTTCAAATTCTCCATTCAATAAAGTAGACTTCACATCCATTTGATAAACTTTGAAATCCTTATGTGCTACAAAATCCAAAAACATCCTGATAGATTCCATTCTTTCCAATGGAGCAAATTTCTCCTCAAAATATATTCCTTCAGCTTGTGAGTAGCCTTTAAACACAAGCCTTTCCTTGTTTCTTATTAATTCTCCATTCTCATTTAGATTTTTTTTCAATACCCACTTAGTTCCAATCACATTTTTGTTTGCTAGTCTTGGGAAAAGTTCCCAAGTCTAGTTATTCTCAATTTGAAACAACTCTTCTTCCATAGCCTTGATCCAATATTCATCTTTGCATGCCTCAACCACCATTTTAGGTTCACTTCAGAAAGAAAACATGTATTTACCTATTCTTTGGTAGCTTTCCTTCTTGTTAGTACACCTTTTCTCTTATCTAAAATGACCAGTTCTTTAGAATGATTCCTCTACACATACTTAGGAGTTTTAGGAGTCTTTTCTGGAGCTTCTTCCTCTTCAATCTATACTTCTCTTTCATTTTCTTATTTTCTACAAGAAGAATCATCTGATTCATATCCATCTATCATCATTGAATTCTTCTATAAATATTTTTCAACTTTGACACTCACACTCTCAACAATATTTAGCAATCTCTTTTTGTAGCATCAGTAAGCTTTACTTCTAGTAGAATATCCAAGGAAGATACCTTCATCGGACCTTGCATCAAACTTTCCTAAGTTATCTTCATCTCTTATGATATAACATTCACTTCCAAACACTATTAAGCACTTGATAGTAGGAATCCTTCCATACCACAGCTCATAGGGATTCTTTGTGCTATTTTCTCTTGCTTGAACTCTGTTAAGTATATAAACAAAAATATGAATTGCTTCTCTCCAGTAGAATTTTGGTAGATTTTCCTCTTTCATCATTGTCCTTTTAGCTTCTTGAACAGTCCTATTCTTTCTTTCAACCAATCCATCTTGTTGAGGAGTCTTGACGACGTAGAAGTGCCTCTTTATGCCATCATTCTCACAAAAGATGTTAAAATCATTGGAGGTGAACTCTTCACCTTTGTCAAACCTCAAATATTTTATTTTCATATCCATTCCATCCTCAACCATACCTTAGATTCTTTAAACTTATCTAGAGATTTATATTTTTCTTTAAGAAAATTAACCCCTTTCATTCTAGAATAATCATCAATTTATAGCATGAAATACCTCTCACCTTGAAGACTTCTTACTCTTGTAAGGCCACAAATATTTTTAAGTACCAATTCCAATAGTTCAATCATAGATAGTTATTTGACTTTGAAGCTTCTTCTTGCTTTCTTTCCAATTTGACACTCTTTACATAAAACATTGATAAGCTTTAACAAGGTTATAAAAATTGATGTGGCACATCCTCTTATGCCATAACTAGCTTTCATTAATTTGAGTAATAAAGTAATGACCATTATTACCCTTAAGCTAATAAAAATTTCTATATATACTTCTTCCAACAGCAACCACAGTTCTAGATCCTTTTTTGACCTCACATCCATCATCCTGAAACATAAGATTGTATCCTTTGCAACACATTTTTCCAACACTCAATAGGTTATACCTTAAATGCTTACCATAGTAAACACCATCAGTATTATGCTTTCCATCAAATTTGATAGAACATTTTCCACATATCTTAGTAGTTGTATCATCACCAAATCTAACACATCCTCCATCATACCTTTCAAGTTTAGCAATCTTACTCTTTTCATTAGTCATATGATTAGAGCATCCATTGTTAATGATCTAGTAGTTCTTCTCCTATCCAGCATAAAATGAAGATACCAAAGTACATTTAGTATTATTATTTTTCTCTGAAGGGATTTCTTTAACACATCTCTTAGAATTAGTAGAAACAGATTCATCTTTTAAAGCCATCAACAAGAATTCATCATCATAAATTCTTGCATCTTCTCTGACATAGTAACTTTTCTTAATCTTTCCTTTGTTCTTCTTATTTTTGTTATTCAAAGCTCTGTCTAGACATCTTGAAGCATAGTGACCTATCTTTCCACAACTTAAATATTTGAAAGGAAACTTACCATTGTACTTACCAGTACCCTTCTTCATTCTCCTTACAAAGTTATCTTCTATATCATCAAGATCCTCCTGATCTGATTCATTGATCTCCTCTAATTTACAACCTTAAAAGCAGTCTCAGCTTTTGTACCACTGTTTTTATCAAATTCTCTCATCTCAAAAGAAGTTAAAAAACTATATAACTAATCTCTGGTATATTGATTTAAATTTGAAAATTCCTCAATAGTAGAAACTTTATGACTATAAGACTTAGAAAGAGTTCTAAGAATTATCTTTACCACTCTATTTCTTTGAGTTTTCCACCAAGACCTTTGATGGGGTTGAAAAATTCATCTGCCCTTTGCATATAGATTGTAACATTTTCATCTTCAGAAATTCGTAGGTTCTCAAACATGATTTCCAAATTCTACATCTTAGCTTCTTTGACCTTCTCATCTCCTTCATAAATGCTTTCTAAATTTAACCAAATATCTTTAGCAGTTTTCAAACTCATTACTTTCACTAATTCAAAACTAATAAGACTATTTAAGAGAGCATTCCTTGCTTTACCATTTCTTCCATAGGCTTTGATCTCAGTACTTGGACCATTTGTAGGTTTAGTGTATCCATTATTAATATACTTTTGAACATCAACTCCAAGATAAACTAGAAAACCTTCCCCTCTTGTCTTCTAGAATGCATAATTTGTTCCATCAAATACTTGGATCTCTTTCTTGTGCACCATCCCAGATCTACCTCAAGTGGTTAAGATTTATTCCAAGGAACCTTGCTTTGATACCAATTTTTGAATGCAATAGAAAACCAAGAGGGTGTGAATTAGTTATACCTTAAAACTTCAAATCCATCATAAACATTCTGATCCAAATCAGTTCAATTAACCCTTAAAGTGTTATAATAATTTAGAATTAAAAGTAATTAGTAGACATTGAAAATTAATGAACAACATGGACAAGAAAATGCCAAATTTATGTGGAAAACCCAAGATGGGAAAAACCATAGTGAGGATTAGCTTACAATATAAATGTGAGGTATGGGAACTGACCATGTTCAAGGCCCTAGGTCATGAAGGGCCAAGAGTGGAAGGCTACCCTAGCTTAGATTAGCTAAAAGGGGTGTTAGGAAATGTGGGATGAGAATGATGAGGACTTTAGGCCCTTCGATCACTCTGCAAACACGAAACTCAAAATGGGGCTAAGAGAGCCAGTTTTTGGGTTCAACACTACAACTCAGGAAGCTCTCTGCCCCAACATGAAAGTGTGGTCTCGGGACGAAAATGTTGGAAAAAAAAGGATAGACAACTGAAAGGGGGGGTGAATTAGTTGTCACAAAATATTTAAACTTATTAAACTTAACTTAATTTCAAATCTGGTGAATGAACAATCAACACATCAAAAGCATAGAGAACACCAAGATTTTTATGTGGAAACCTTGTTAGGGGAAAATCCATGGTGGGATTTAGTCCAAAATATTATACCCTATTAAAAGTATAATGAAAAATAATGGGAATGCACATGCATTTAAGAACACTTCCTAGAGCTCACTGCCCAAGGAAGAGAAATACAGATTAGGGTATGAATTGAGAAAATAGCTTCTACGCAAGCTTGACTACAATTCCAGTTAAGCACAAAAAACCTTCTTCACACTATGCTCTGCAATCAAATGAATAAATCAATGCTCACACACTTTCTCTTTCTCTGGCTTTCCTTCACGTCATGCACAGACACTAACTTTGCTCAAAAAAACAATCTTATATATCCACAACATTAAATTACATCAACAACTTCGTTGGCCAAAAGTATAAAACAAGTTTCCATTTTCAGCCCAAATTTACAAATAAATTTTTAATGTGAATCATACACCATTGACTAATATTATGATGTGACCCAAAACAATATCCTTGAGTGCACCAAACATTCAAATTTTAATCTTCAAGGATCCACAACATGTTACAACCATCATGTTGGCCAAGAACATGAAAACTCAAACACTTGCGAGAAAAATATTTGACCACAAGTGCACCAATCAATGTGGATGTACAAAAAAGATAGAGAATGATCTAGAAGCATCCAAAAGCAACAATAACTAATAGAGAAGAATCTACAGCAACAGAAATTACTAGAATCACATAAACTTCAATCAGAAGCCATAGAAATACTGTCAAAACACAACTGTTCATAGGATGATCAAATATTCACATAGACCTCTGAAACTTCTTGTAGATGAACTAGATACTCTCATAAATAAACCCTTTAGAGAACAACAACTAATCTTCAACGTATAGAAAAAAAAACCTTCATGACCTTCACTATTCCACTGGAAACCTACAACTCTTCCTTTTAACAATTTTCTCAATATCCTCGACATATACAACCTTCACCACAATAATTCTAATAGTTTTGACATCAATGACAACCACATATTAGAAACAAAACCACAACATCTAACAATCTCCCCCTTTGGCATTGATGGCAACACATGATGTGAAAAATACCATCAACACAACTACACTTACTCCCCCTTAGGTTCTAACTCTTTTCCTCAATTGCTCTTCTCCCCCTAAAAATATTTTTCACATTGTTCTTCTCCCCCTTTGACATCAAAGTTAAAGATAAGCATTATCTTCCCACATATTTTCTTTGAACCACATATCTATACATCTGACTACTCCCCCTGAGTAGTAGCCACGAAAACATCAATCTAGATTAGGAAATATCTATTAAGCATACGGATTGATGCAAGTAAATGCATCTTTTGTTCATATCACGAGGGGTAATTACCCCTACATCCCTCTAAGATACTCAAAAGTATCCTTTGCAATGGCTTGGTGAAAATTTCTGCAATCTATTCTTTGGTAGGCACATATTCTAGTTTGACTTATTTCTCATTCACTTTCTCCCTCAAGAAGTGAAAATTGACTGATATATGCTTAGTCTTAGAGTGTAGCACTAGATTCTTTGATATGTTTATTGCACTTGAATTTTCACAGTATATGGCAATAGGTTCATTATATACTACTCTAATATCTTTCAACATTTGTTTCATCCACATCACTTGAGTGCAGTTATTTGCAACAACATTATACTCTTCCTCAGAAGTAGATATAGAAATGGAATTCTACTTTTTACTCGACCATGACACTAGCTTCTTCCATAGGAAGAAGGCACCACCACTAGTACTCTTCCTATCATCTACATATCTTGCCCAATCCGCATCAATATATGCATTCAAAGTAAGATCATCATCCGTAGGATACCAAAGCCCAAATTCAACTATCCCTTTTAGATATCAGAAGATTCTCTTTACAGCAGTCACACAAGATTCTTTTGGATGAACCTAAAATCTAGCAACCATACATACAACATTCATAATTTATATTCTAGTTAGAGTTAAATAGAGCAATCCACCAATCATTGACCTATATCATGTTTTATTTTCCTTAGGAGAATCATCATTCTATGTTAACTTGCATCTTGTTACCATTGGAGTACCAACAAGCTTCGATTCATCCATGCCAAACTTCTTCAACAACTCTCTCACATATTTAGACTGAGATATGAAAATTCCATTGTCTAATTGAGTAACTTGCAATCCCATAAAGAACTTCATCTCTCCAATCATACTCATCTCAAATTCACTCTTCATTTCATCAGCAAACTTCATACATAGATTATCATCTCCTCTAAAAATAATGTCATCAACAAAGACTTAAATAATCAAGTCTTTATCATGATCTAGCTTGAAATACAAGTCATTGTCAGCAATACCTTTATTGAATCCAATCTTTAGTAAATATTTATCTAGTCTAGCATACCATGCTCTAGGGGCTTGCTTGAGACCATACAGAGCTTTATACAATCGGAAAACCATGTATTCCTTGTCAGTCATTTGGAATCCATCTAGTTTTTTCAACATATACTTCTTCTTTTAGCTCACCATTCAGAAAAGCTGAATTTCCATCCATTTGATAGACTTTATAGTTCTTATATGCAACATAAGCAAGAAATAGTCTAACAGCTTCAATTCTAGCAACAGGGGCAAAGGTCTCTTCAAAATCAATACCTTCCATTCGAGAATACCCTTTAGATACCAGTCTTAATTTATTCTGAACCACTTCACCTTGTTCATTTAGCTTATTCTGAAACACCCATTTAGTACCAATCACATTTTTATATTTAGTTCTAAGAACAAGTATCCATGTATCATTCTTTTCAATCTGTATCAACTCTTCCTTCATAGCTTACATCTAGTGTTCATCATTGCAAGCTTCATTGACATCTTTAGGCTCAATCTTGGAAATCAGGCAATACTCTTCTACAATCTTTCTTCTATTTTGCACACCTTTATTCTTGTCTCCTATAATTTTATTTTAAGAATTATTTAACTTTACATACCTCAGAATTTTAGGATTCTCTCGAACTTCTGGTTGTTTTGTTCCTTCTTCTGCACTTACACTTGTCTCTCCTTCCTGACTTCCAGAATAAATTGAAATTGTTTTATTGGAACATATGGAACAATTTGAAGTTGATTCTATGTCTGAGTATTTTTCCCTTTGTTTTTACTATCTTCCTGGTCATCTGAATCATATCCATAGTATCTGGATGATCTATCAGAGTCCTCATCAACTCTGATATTTTCACTTTCAACCATTTTTCTCAATCTTTTGTTATAGCACTGGTAGGCATTGCTTTTAGTAGAGTAACCTAGAAATATTCCCTCATCACTTCTTGTGTCAAAATTTCCTATGTCCTCATCTCTCTTAATATAAAACTTTCCTCCAAAGATCTTGAAATATTTAACAATAGGCTTATAACCAAACCATAGTTCAAAAGGAGTCTTACCAGTATTACAATTGACATTTACCTAGTTTAAAGTGTACATAGCAGTGCTTACAACTTCACTCCAATAGATGTGAGGCACATTTCCTTCTATCATCATTGTTCTAGCAGCATCCAAAATTGTTATGTTCTTCCTCTCTGCAATTGCATTCTATTGAGGGGTTCAGGGAGCATATAATTGTCTTATGATTCCATGCTCTTCATGGAAAGAATTGAACTCCCTGGAGGTGAACTCACCACATCTGTTTGACCTTAGGCATTTTATTTTTAGACCTTTCTCATTTTCTTCCATAGCTTTGAAACTTTTGAACTTCTCTAATGCTTCACGTTTTTCTCTTAAGAAAGCAACCCATATCATCCTAGAGTCATCATCAATAAGTAGCATAAAGTACCTTTCTTCATGAATACTTCTAACTTTGGATGGACCACATAGATCAGTATGCACCAGCTTTAGTAATCCAATTGAATTATGTTGTTTGCTCTAAAAAGATACTCTATTTTCCCATATGGCATTCCTTGCAAATTGTGTTAACAGGCTTCACTAGCTTAGGTAATTCTCTTACTACTTGGGTGGAACTTACTTTGACAATGTTATCAAAATTCACATGACACGACCTCCTATGCCATAGCCAACTTTAATCTACTTGAGCAATTAAACAACTTTCACTAGTAGCATTCAAGTGAAAAATATTACCTTTTGTCTTTTTACCTAAAGCAATTACATTACTAGAACTTCCAAGTATCGTGCATCTTCCACCTCTGAATTAAATATCATAACCCTTGTCCACCATTTGTCCAACACTCAGTAGGTTATGCTTCAAACCTTCAACATAAAGGACATCATCAGTGTTATTATTACCACCAAGACAAATAGATCCTTTGCCACGAATCACACCAGCATTCTTATCTCTGAATCTTACAACCCCACCGCCATACTTCTCTAGACTTTCAAATTTTCTTTTATCACCAGTCCTATGATGTGAGCATCCACTTTCAATAACCCACTCATCCTTTTCTTCAATTTGGGTTGCAAGAGCTTTCTCAACTTTAGTAGATTCAATAGCCATTGGACCTTTTTCCTTGATAGTAATGAAAATCCAATCATCTTCATTTCCATTATATTTATCAGACTCATCATTAGTTACTCCTTCTTCAGAAAAATAACATTTATTTTGGAATCTAGATTTGTAAGGCTTAGATCTAGGAAATCTTTCATGACGCCTTGATGCAAAATGACCTATTTTACTACAAGAAAAACATTTGATAGGCAGCTTTCCTTTATACTTACCTTTTCTTCTAACTTCTTTCTTTACAATTAGTGCTTCCAATTGTTCTACTTCTCTTTCTTCATCTTCAAGTTGTTTCATTTCTTCCTCATACTTGAATGTTTTTCTGGAACTCTCTCCCAGATCATATCTTTGCTTGCTTCTTCTAGATATAGTAGCCTTGAATGCAATTTCAGTCTTGGGAACAGATTCACCAAATTCACTCAACTCAAAAGAAGCAAGTTTACCAATCAGTGTATTTCTTGACATATTTGTTATTGATCTGAATTCTTCAATACCATGAGCCTTTGCTTTGTAGGAGAGAGGAAATGATCTGAGCACTTTAGCCACAATTTCTTCCTCTTCTAGGGTACCACCAACACATCTAATACCCATCACTAGTTCATTTACTCTCTGTATAAAAGAAGAAATATTTTCATCTTCACCCATCTTCAAGTTTTCATTTTTTCCTTTCAAACTCTATACCTTAGCCATCTTCACATGTACATCTCCTTCATACAAAGTTTCCAGCTCAAAATCTCATGAGTTTTCTTCAGACCTAACACATTTTTCATTTCTAAATTTTTCAGTGCACTCAGCAAAGCTTCAATAGACCTAACATTATTCTTAGCCTCTTTAATCTCATCAACAATGGAAGGACCATTCTGAGGAATAACATATGGATTCTTTGTAATATTCTAGTAGGGTTCACCAATACACCTCAAATGACACTCCATCTTGACTTTCCATAATGAGTAGTTTGTTCCATCGAATCTAGGACTGTCCTTCTTGTACAATTCCATCTCGTATCACCTCAAGCTTTTAAACTTCTTCAAAGGAACTTGGCTCTGATACCAATTGTTGGAAAAACAAGGACAGACAACTGAGAGGAGGGGTGAATCATTTGTCACAAAATATTCAAACTTTACTTAACTTAATCTCATATCTAATGAATGAATAATAAACCATGAACAATCAACACATCAAAAGCACAAAGAACACCAATATTTTTATGTGGAAACCCTGTTAGGAGAAAAACCACAGTGGATGTTAGTCCATGATATTATACCCTATTAAAAGTATAATGAAAAATAATGGGAATGCACATGAATTCAGGCACACTGCCTAGAGCTCACTACTAAAATACAAGAGGACTCACTGCCCAAGGAAGATAAATATGGATTAGATCCACATGGTATGAACTAAGAAAATAGCTTCTGCATAAGCTTGATTATAGTTATAGTTAAGCACATAAAACCTTCCTCACACTCTACTCTGTAATTGAATGAATAAATCAATGTCCACACACTTTCTTTTCCTCTGGCTTTCCTTCACACCACTCACACACACTAACTTTGCTAAAACAAACACTCTTATATATCTGAAATATGAAATTACATCAACAACTTCGTCGGCCAAAAGTATAAAACAAGTTTACAATGTCAGCCCAAATTTACAAATAAATTTTTGATGCAAATCATATACCATCGGCTAATATTGTGATGTGACCCAAAACAATATCCTTGGGCATGCCAAACATTCAAATTTTAATCTTCTAGGATCCACAACACGTTACAACCATCATGTTGGCCAAGACATTGAAAACCTGAACACTCACGAGAAAATATTTGACCACGAGTGCACTGATCAACGCAGATGTACAACAAAGATAGAGAATGATCTAGAAACATAAACAAGCAACAAGAACTAATAGAGAATCATCCGCAACAACAAAAATTACTAGAATCACATAAAATTCAATCAGAAACCATAGAAATACTATCAGAACACAACTATTCATAGCACGATGAAATCTTCATGTGGACCTCTAAAACTTCCAGTAGATGAACTAGATACTCTCATAAATAAACCTTTTAGACCACAAAAATTGATCTTCAACGTACAGAAAAAAACACCTCCATGACCTTCACTATTCCACTAGAAACCTGAACTCTTCCTTTTAACAATTTTCTCAATATCCTTGACATATACAGCCTTCACCACAATAATTCTAATAGTTTTGACATCAATGACAACCAAATATTAGCAACACAACCATAGCATCCAATAGTGCAGTGCACTGGCATTCGTATGACCAGAGGACTAAAGAGAGGACTTCTTCAATAAATAGTGCAGTGCACTGGCATTCGTATGACCAGAGGACTAAAGAGACAAGGTTAAACTCTAGAAAAAAGACTAATGACCTACCTAACTACTTCCAAAGGTCCAAAACAATGCTATGAAGTAGATAAGATATTCTCTAAAATGATAAAGTAAATACGCAAAATTTAGGGTGGCAAGAATATTTATCACAAAGGAATTCATTCACCAGCTAGCTCCGAGTAGCACATTCACCTACACACCAAGAAGAGGGAAATTTAGTTGGGGCTATTAAGGGTTTAACCTCAGTCATACCCCCACTTTATTGTTTCCGCCTCCATAGACAACCAAGTTTATTGCTATGCAGTGCAAAAGTGCTGCTAAAAGTGCTTGGGAATGCAAGAAGTGAGTGCAAGAGAGTGTGAAGTTGAGTTGAAAGCTTAGAAGATTGTTAAAGCTTGTAGAAGATGTGTAGAAGATGAAATGCATGAAGAGTGAATTTGAAGGAAAGATGAATAAAATGGCCATATTCAAGTCGGTCGGCCGAAAAGGGAATTACAAGTTGACCACCAATGAGAACTATAATGCCTCTGTAGGCTCTAGCAGCAGGAATTTTCTAGGGACGTAAGTCCATCGCATGGACATCTATGTGTCCTGTTGGTGTCCCTGACAGAAATTCTTCTATTGACACTCAAAACAAGAACCAAGTGGAATAAAGGCAATGGGATTATGTCAAATTTAGCCTCTGAATTTGGTTTTCTAAAGTGGAGGAAGGAAAAGTGGAATTTGTGTAAGGGGTGCAACTTCACTCTTATACATTTTTCCCCCACTTTAGTGAGCAATAATACTGATGAGTGCTTCGGTAAGTAGATTGAAGCATAGTAGAGTTAGAAATGTATACCTGAATCATCGAGGAAGAAGACCACGATCTGATGAACCTGAAGGTGTAGGGAAAGCAAAATACTTTATACCTTCTCAAAACTATGAAGCTAAAAGCATCTTACAATCCCGTGGACCTGCAAAGAGGTGACCTAGAAGATCTCTCACATGAAGGAAGCCCAAAAAATTAAGTACCTCACAAACTCTTAGGCTTGGAAGGAAGGTATCCTCCAAGATCTCTCACATGAAGGAAACCGAGACACAACACTGTACATATTCGTAGACCTGCAAGGAGGCGTCCCCCAAGATCGCTCACATGGAGGAAGTTGAGAAAGTTCCTTAGAGACTCGCAAATGTGCAAGGAAGGTATCCTCCAAGAACTCTCACATGAAGGAAACCCCAGGAAAGCATCCTATAGACTTGCAAACCTACAGGGAAGTGACCCCCATGATCTCTCACATGGAGGAAGCTCAAAGGAAGCACCCTACAGGTTCAAAGACCTACAAGGATGTATCCCCCAAGATCTCTTACATGGAGGAAACCCAGGAAAGTGGACTCTGTAGAGTCAGGCAGCAACTTCACAAGCGCACCTACAAAGAAACATGTCTATTCATAGGTAGAACATGTAGGAAAGTGGCCACGCAGGCAAGTAAGTAGACAGCCATGCAAACTGTTAACAAGGTGGAAAACTTTCAAAGGGCTCCCTTGGGGGCCCGACGTAAAGAAGGGGTCCACTCAAGGGACGCAAAGTTTGAAAGTAGATGTTTTCTTTCTTGAATCAATCCATCAAGGAATCACTTCATCAAATAATTTGAAAGGAAGAATATGCCCCCATGTGAGGGGAATATAAGAGTTGCTTCCACCTCAGAGGAATATTCTCAAGTTCTTTCAAAAGGATTCCTAGTCCTGAATGTTGTTTTCAAAAAAGGAATGTTTGTAAGGATTTTTGAGAAAAGATTCATTGACAACAAATGCATTTTTTGAAAATCAAAATGTTGTAGAAGTGGCACTGTGACACATGAGAGGGACAACTCAAACAAAGAAGAGAGAAAGATAAAGACAAAGAAAAAGAGAAAAACACAAACAAAGGGCATAAGGGTAGCCTAATATTTCAGGGTCAAAACTACTCATAAATATATATGTATAGTAATAGTATAAATGAATTGTCATCAACCCCCTACTATATCATACCATGTGAAGAATGCATGAGAATAAAAAGTAAAAATAAAAAATTGGTTCAACATGGACGGGAAGCCTAAATTCCCCCAATGCTTTGCATATCCCCAATTTACTAAAAATAAAGCACAAAAATGGAAGAATGATGATACAAATAGAGGAAGGTTTACAACACAAAAACTGCACCTATATCCAAGAACCAACAGGGGTGACAAGGGTCAGCTAGGCACATAGAGCATGATCATAGGGGAATCACATTACAACACACACACACACACACACATCTAATCTAAATATCAAGTAGAGAGCCTCCCCTAACACTTATCGACCAAGAGGTCATCCGCTTCCCACTCTAGATCATCGTAGGGGGAAGGAGGATGAGCCTGCAATGGTGTAATGTTAAGGGGAAGAGCTTCTAACCCTCTCGCAATAAGGGATAAGGAAGAGGGTTCCGCAAGATCCTCTCTATTGAGCTCTTGTGGAGCTAGGGTCAATGATTTTGTGAAGATCACTGATAAGTCCAAAACTACATCCATAGAGTTACACATGCACCTTACAAGAGTGTCATGTTTAACTTCAATGGACAGGGTACGTTGCACCTGATATTCACTGCTAGGCTCACCAAACGACTCAGGAGTGGTGACGAACTTAGGGGAAGTTGGGACTAGTTTTGTCACTAGGACAAAATAGGTTAGCACAAGACCACCTTATGAAGAAGGTGGGCTCCTCTTTCATTCCTCACTACAAGAGGAACTACCCTCCACCTTCTACTTCATCAGGGGATGGGAGCTCCCCATAGATGAGGCAAGAGGTGCAAAGGAAGAGAAGTAGGGGAAAACCGTAGTGGACACCATTGAGGTGTTTTCCATATCTATGGGTCTTAGGAAAGGCAGGACATCCAGAATGGACATCAGCAAAGGTTGCTCCACTGAAGGAGTGATGAACACCTATACCCCTTGGGGTCAAGCATATTCATACTTGTAGTGGAAGTCATAAGCAATGTGGAACTACATTGAAGGGAAGTAGAGGGATGAAGAGAGGAATATACTGTGGGAGGCCTTGAAGCTAGGGTGGTCATCTCTTCTTCCTTCCTCTATGAGGTAGCCTACTTAGCCAGAAGAGACTTTTTTCGGTGCTTGTGCTTGTGTGCAAGGTGGTTCCTATGAATCTTTGAGCTAGAGGCTAGAGGCTACAAAGGAATGGAGGGATCTTGCTCAGCCATGGGAGTGTCCACTATAGCCACTTCTGATGGAGGAATGAACTCCTAAACAGGATTAGGAGGAGTAGGTTGAGGAACATTAGGCTGAGTTAGCTCAAGTGGCTTGATAGCAGGCCTCTTCCTGCTTGCTGCTTTAGGAGTAAGAATAGTAGGAGGTCGCGGATCGAATTTCCTTGAGGAACATTTCTTTCTACCATATAAGTAGTACCACAGTCTAGGGTATTCATTAGGGAGATCTGAGATCCTAAGCTTGGGCCTATGCCAAGGAGGTATCATCAGACTCAGTGGATAGCCACCGAGCTAACTCATCCAATACTTCTCCCAAGAAAGGGGAGAGGATGAGGTGGTCCAGGAAAAGGAAACCTTCTCTTTTCCTTTACAGGGAGGACAAGGAGCTGAACTGGACTTCTCCTTTCCCTTCTCGGAAGGGGGAGCAGTCGTTCCAAGCTTCTCCTTCTCCTCTCAAGAAGAGCAGGTGACCGACTATTGTATCATAGGGAGGGCCATTTTTAGCTGTCCCTTTCCCCCAGTCTTATACTTTACATAATTCTTGTAAATTAGGTCTGTTCTGAGAGGAAGCAAACTAAATGGAGTAGGCCAAAAGTGATCCAATGGATATCCACCACAAGACACCAAGGGCCGGTATCCAAAGTCATGCACTACATGCATGACACCTTCATGGGAAAACTTTAAACATTTGTGAACAACTAAGGTGATTACATTCATGGAAGCTAGCTAGGGTATGCCTAGCTTCAGCCCGAATAAATCTGACTTTGAAATAATATCAAAAATCATGTCAACAGTCCTAGGTCCAACAAGGATGAACAAAGTTATTGAGCCATATGGTTTGAGATACATACCATTTTGCATATGGATGGTAGATTTTGTTTCTTCATATTCTTCCTTCTATAATGAATTAAATGCTAATACTTCTTCCATAATGACATTCACATGGCTCACGAGGTCTACCAAGACCCCCGTCACAATGTTATCATTGACATGAGTAGGAAAGTAAAGGGGAGAGGGCTTGTTGTTTAAGGGAAAGTCTTGCGATGTGAATGTTATGTTTGGTGAATCGGGTGTAGGTAGAGTGGTAGAAGTCACCATGACCATGTTAACATAGGCCTCAGGTTGAGTAACAGAATCAGTGGGATCAATAACCATGTTAACAGAATGTGACGAAAATAAGTCTATGTATATCTACAATTCACTATTAGCTTTCATCACTAATTTTTTAGCATTCTGTTTATACTTGGATCAAGACGAATGGTACCATCCTCAATGCAATCCTATATCTCATGATGCAGCCATATATAGTGTTCAATATCATTTCCATTAACTCGATGGTACTGAGAATAAGTGCTTCCATCATACCAATTAGGGTAAAGCTCCTTAAGAGGCTTAGGACTCGGCAAGGTTAAAATCTTATCCTTCAACAAATTCTATAAGATAGAATAATAAGATTTTGATAACTTCATGAACTTTCATTAGGTTTGAGGCCATTATTGTCAGCAACAGCTACTACATTCATAACAGTATTACCTTTCCCACAGATTGATACGATGAGCATTCCCTCATAATGGGAGTGTGAAGAGGATCCCCCAAACTAAACAACTGTCTATTGGTACTCTTGTAGGGTACTTCATAAGGGCTATTAGAATTGGCTATGGATGCCAAGATCTATGGACCAAATGGAAAGCACAAAAAAAGAGAGAAATGATATGACAAGAATAAACTGTATTCAATGTCATTGATATGATATGAATTTGATTATGATTACAAATGAGAGACCCCTTGGTTAAATAGCCAAGGTGAGAACATAGAAGGGCATAAGATTATGACAAGTGTCATAATCTTATGACATGAGACAACTATGAAGAGCTATCACTCCACTTAAGGTGGAGAGATAATCACATGATGTGTCCACAAAAGGTGGAAATGATGAGGTAATGACATGTCAAGTCCACCAAAAGTGGAAAATCTCCAACAACCTCATATGTGGTCCCTAAGTAAACTTAACTAAGGTGTAGTATGACCTAGGACAAGGTACAAGACATTTAATTACACCAGCAAGGGAACTCTTGCGAAGGCCTTTGTAAGTTCCCTATGAATACCTTTTGTACATTAGAATTGAGTAGTAGATATGAAATTTGTGAAAGGAGTGCTTGATAGCATGCTATGAAATTAGTGATTTTTTTGTTTTCTTCTTGTTTACATTAAATGAGATCCGAAAAGGCCATCTTCAACCTGATATTAGCTTGAAATTTTCTAAGGAATTGATTTACAAGTTGGTCAAATAAGAAAATGGAATTGTCAGGTAAGGAATAGTACCATTCCAGTGCTCTATCCTTGAGTGATCAGGGAAACAGTTTAGCCATCAACACATCGTCATGGAAGAATTCTATGCACAGGGTGTTAAAGGTGGATACGTGTGTCTATGGATCCCCTTTACCACCATATTTTTCAAATTTAGGGATCTTCATTCCTTGAGGGAAGGGAGTGTTCAAAATTGCAACTGACAACTGGCTATGCCTAAAGAAGGGCTAAAAGATAGGTTGGGCAGAGGCTTGGGAGAGACTCACTAACTGGCTCTGCATCTTACCCATATTTTGTAGAAGGGTGTTCAAAATATGGTCATTAGAAGATATAGGGCTAGAGGAACCTCCTACATAACCACAACCAAAGCCACCTCCGCTAGAACCACTACCGAAGCCACCGCCACTAGTAGAGCCTCTATTTAAGCCACCTTCACTTTTAGAGACACCACCATGACCTCCATCGAACCACTTCCACCAGCACCACCTCTGCTGCCAAATCCATTGCTACTACCAAAGCCTCCACCACTAGAGGTGACAAGAGGGGTGAAACTAAATCCCAAGGGGACCTTGTTTACTTTGATATTTTCATGTTTTTTGGAGATAGAAGGGATGTTGATAGAAAAGATCACATCAGCCATGTAGACAGATGTGGGAGGCATCGATACTCTTAATTGTCCTTCATGCTCTTCAAATGTGACTCCTCATACAATACTAAGATTGTTTGAAGGAGTACACACTTCAACCAGACCGATGAGGATAGTCAGAAATTCTATGCCTATCTGATCTTTACCCATCATATGTTTTAACTTTCCAATGACTCGAGTGGCCTCGGCCATCTTCAGGTTTCTTTCCAAGTGATTTTCTAAGTCGTACGATCCTTTGGCAAGGGTGAACACATAGTGTTAAGGAATCTAATTGGCTCATGTTGGTCTATCGATGATGGTGTAGGAGACACGGGAGGAGTGGGGACGTGATTGAGCTTGTCGAAGAATCTCATCTCGTCCCTTGAAAATTGCTCCTGCATATCCATACCAATGGTGGAACTAGAGAAAAGGCAATGTAGAGAAATTAGTAGTGACCTTCATCCTTTCCATTGGGAGGTTTCGTATACTTCTCCTGATGATATATCCAGAAGTTGTGGATTGGGTTGTGATCCTCATAAACCTTCACAACACTCAGGAATACAATAGTCACGAAGTACATGGGAGAAGCCTCAACATCAATGGATGAAAAAATGTTGGTTCACGTTGGGTTCACCAAAAATGTAAGGTAGGGGGATTGACCATGTTCAAGGCCCCAGGTCATGAAGGGCCAAGAGTGGAAGGTTTCCCTATCTTGCCTTAGCTAAAAGGGGTGTTAGGAAATGCGAGATGAGAATTATGAGGACTTTAGGCCCTTTGATCACTCTGTAGACCTAAAACTTAGAATGGGGCTAGGCGAGCAATTTTTTGGGTTCAACACTACACCTCAAGAAGCTCTCTACTTGCGGATGAAAGTGTTGTCTCTGGATGATAGCACGGTGTGCTAGCGTCTCTCAAGTGTGTTGGCATCCCTACAACTAGAGGACTAAAGAGATAAGGTTAAACTATAGAAAATAGACTAACAGCCTAGCTAAGTACTTCCAAAGGGCCAAAAAAATACTATGAAGTAGAAAAGATATGCTCTAATATGATAAAGTAAATATAGAAGAGTTAGGGTGGCAAGAATAATCTCGCAAAGGAATTCGTTCACCAGCTAGCTCCCAGTAGCATGTTCACCTACACATAAAGAAGAGGGAAATTTGGTTGGGGATATTAAGGGGTCTGCCTCAATCAGACCCCTATTTTGGTGTTTCCACTTCCATGGACAACCAAGTTTTCAATGATGGAGAAATAGTATGGTAAAGAAGGAATGAAGTAAAGAACACAAACACTACAAAATAGTAAAAGTTCTACTCAACCAAGTAATAGAGGAGAGGAGTGGAAAACTTACCACCTCCACCAAGAGCACTCAAGGCTAATGGGGGAGAAAATGAGAGTACTCAAGCCTCTACTACAATGGTTTTGTCCCACACTTTCTCTACTGAATTGATGAAGTGATGTTGTTGCCACTATGGAGTGCAAAAGTGCTGCTAAAAGTGCTTGGGAATGCAAGAAGTGAGTGCAAGAGAGTGTACAGAAGTTGAGTTGAAAGCTTGGAAAATTACTAAAGCTTGTGAAACATGTGTAGAAGATGAAATGAATGAAGGAAGAGTGAATTTGAAGGAAAGATGAAGAAAATAGTCATATTCGGGTCAGTTGGCCAAAGAGGGCATTATAAGTCGACCACCAATGAGAAGTGTAATGCCTCTACAAGCTCCAGCCGTACAAATCTATTAGGGATGTAAGCACACCACATAGATGTCTTTTCACTGTGTGGGCATCCCAGATAGAAAGTATTCTACCAATGCTCAAAATAGGTGCCAAGTGGAATGAAGCTAGCGGGCTTATGTGGAATTTAGCCTCTGAATTTGGTTTTCTAAAGTGGAGAAGGGAAAAAGGGGAATTTTTGTAAGGGGTGCAATTTCACTCCTATACAATAAACTAATATCTACAGTGAGTACAATAGGGATCAATGTCAGAGGGATCACTACCCAAGAGAAAGAAAATATCACTGCCAAATTAAAAAATAAGATAAAAAAGAGACTTACATAGATAAATCCATCTCAATGCAATAGATAAATCCACCACAATATCACAAACATCTTCATAGCTTAACTAGAGAATTGTAGAAACCTTTTTCTCACAACATGCATCAATATAACACATGAAAGCTCATGTTGTACTTCTCAAATTCACACTCTAACACTCTGTAATTTGCAACATTCACATCATAGTTGTCTATCTTTACATCCCTCAACAACTCGACTCATATTTACATCATCTTCAACCTTGAAACCATTCTCTCAGGTTAGATATGCACCTCAACCATGCAAATTAAAATTAGGTCGGCACCAAAACACTTTCGTGGTGGATAGAAGTGAAGGTAGACTACACCACTCCTTATCTGGGACCCACAAAATATAGCACCACACTACAACTGTAATAACCCATCCTAAATTATAACTTAATTAATATTATTGCAATTGGCATATGAATATATTCAAATTAAAAACACATAAAAAAGTAGCTATAGTCAATCATAACAACGCATGTCTAATTAAACTGAGACAAAGATATATATATATATATATATATATATATATATATATATATATATATATATATATATATATATATATATATATATATATATATATATATATATATATATATATATATATATATATTCAATTTGAATGTCATTTATAATATCTAAGTTTGACTTGGCTCATAAGCCACATAGTCAATGAAATGTACAAATTTTACATCACGGTTACATCATAGACTAAGATAGTCTTGTAAACATCCAAGGTTGCTCTTGACACTCACCTCCACTAATGGAAAATAACATGGTTGAAGCACTTTATCACCGAACCATGAAGCTTACGCTTACTCAGAATTTTTCCAACTTGAAGAACACCTAACCCTACATGGAAATTTTAGCAAGAGAACAATCTGTAAGGTGTAATCTGGTGCCTGCCCATACATCAACATGCATTTCTATCTACAAATTAGAAAATAAAATGCAATATCTATGCTAGGAATGGTAGAGAATGCTATCACAAGTTCATACATACATAATGAACTAAATTTCTTGGCCAAGCATAAGAATATTGTTGCAACAACAAAAAATAGGTTTGGTAAGGAAAAAACCTATACTCTTTGATCACCATTTTGACACCCATCTCAGAAGGTAACTTTATAATTAATTCATAATAGCTATCTACCCTCTAGTAGCATCTACCCTGAGGTGCTCTAGTCTACTTAGGTGTCACTATTCTATTTGAATAAAATAATATTCTTCACATCTCTACAGAAGAATAGATTGAACTACTTATTTCCTCATTAAGAAAAGAAATTCAATACATCATTTAGTCATATCATACACATGACCCATGAATACATTCAACTTAAATCATTATTCATTTAAGAATGATTTAAATATAAAAAAAAAAGGTATGTCACAAGTACGTGTATGTGCATAGACGAAGGTCTATGTGCATACACATATATGTGCCTACTTAAGTTATTGATTTGTGCATACATTCTTAAATAAAAACTATTAAATCACATTACTATTATTTAGATAATGTTCCATTTTGACATTTCATTTGTTAGAAATTTAAGGAATAAATGAATCTATTACAAGTCTATTTTAACATTTTCTCACATACCATTGTGTCATTTGTGTCAAAACAAGCTGTGATATCCATACATTGCTATTTACAACTAAACAGTATTAAACATTCATAGTTTATAACAGAACATTATTGTTTCAGCTAAACAATTACAAAACAATGTTGTTTTAGCTAAGCAATTACAAAACAATTTTGTTTACAAATAAGCATTCTCTTTTTATAACATACTGACGTTGTTCCAACTAAAAAAATAGAAAAACATTGATGTTTACAAATAATCATTCACTATTTATAACATAATGATATTGTTCTAACTAAATAATTATAGAACAAATTTGTTTTCAATATCATTCATATGTTTGTAACATAATGATGTCATTTACAATAAGCATTCACTATTTATAACATAACGACATTGTTCCAACTAAACAATTATGGAACAAGTTGTTTATAAATAAACATTCACATGTTTATAATATATCAATTATGTTTCAACAAAATAATTATAGAACGATGTTGTTTACAACTAATTTCATAAAGATGATAACAACAATATCTTAAATAAAATATTTTTCAAGCTTCTATGCCATTAGAATTTCTTTATCTAAATCAAGCTACCCATTACTTCATACATGTGTCAAAATGTCCATCATTCAAGGATTTCTACATATAATTTGATAATGATATCTCTTATACAAAATATAAGTACTATTAAATGAATTATTTGTCATTGTGAAACCCAAAGCATTTATTAAGTCAAGAAGAAAACTTTCAGTAGTTTCCAAGGTTCTATGAAAACAACCCATGTTTTCTAAGGCCAACAAAAGAAGTACGAGCGACTAGGTCTTTGGTCACACCATAGATCGACTATCACTTACAATTCTATTATAGTATTACTTTAACAATTCCAAGGCCAATTTAAAGAGTTCCCATAAATGGTTGTGGACACAGAAAAAGTAAGCCTTCTATTTTAACTTGTTTTGTCCCTCCTTGTGCATATTTGGCTTCATTTCACCTTGATTTCATGTTGCAATGTGGCCCACACATTCACATTAGGTCTTGAATTTTTATGAATCATCAAGACTTTACGATGTCTTGTAAAGGTGTTGTGAAGTGTTATAACACATTTTCACACTTTTCTAGACTCTTCTTATTATAATTCACTTACATACCCCCTTTTTAGCACTTACCAATTGTTATTTTAAAGTGTTGTGAAGTCTTGTAACAAACTTTCATGCTTTTCTAGACTTTTCATCAACAAATACACTTTTCTTATGCTTTATTTCACCCTTTTATGCACTTGCAGGTCTTAATTAAGTGTATTTTTTAATACAAACCCGAAAAACATCATTTAAGACAACTTAATTCCCAACACCCATTCACATGTCTTTAGTCGGACCCATTCGCCACTAGGGGTGAATGAGTCCCTCTTGGCACAAAAATCAAAATAAATTCAAATTACTAGAGGATTTTTATTCCTTAAGACCTAAGGTCGGCCTATGATGTTGTATTTTTGGGAAATTAGCGCATAATTGTGTATAAATACATGATTTTCTATTCATTTTAACCCCCATTCATCCATTCAATCATTCATTCAAGTATTCATTCATGCATCATAGCATTCAAGCATTCTAAAATTTTCATCATTCAATCCAACATTCAATCAGGCATTCAATCATCTTGGACTAGCATATCTTCAAACTTCAACATAAAGGGTTTGGTGATTTTATGACATTGCATGTTATTTTTTCATCATTCTCTCTTTATTTCATTTCATTATCAAGGGTTTGATTACCAAATTGGGGTTTGACCAAGGAAAACCCCTATACTCTAACCCTTAACCCTTTTTTCCCCTCTTTGCATGTGTGTTTGCAGGTCTTGTAGGAATATTTGTCAAAGACAAAAGGTTTCAAAAAGGTGTTGCAAAGACATCAAAGTCATAAAAGTCAACATAACTCTATTTGAAGCTTGGAGAATATTTTCCTATCAAATTTTCTAGATTCAGATCTGACAAGTTGTCAGGTAGAAAAGTGCAAACCAGGACCCACAAAATTGACCTTTGACTTTTTAGAATCTCTAGATGGACTAATTCACCATCTATGGTGAATGAGTCCCACTAGTAGGCTAAATTTTTTTTTCAAGTTTTGTGTTCCCAACATCCCAAAACCTATTCTGGTAGTTCTCAATAGAAACAAGACTACCTCGCCATTTGTGGCGAATGAGTCCTAGTGGGCTTCAACACTGATCTTCGTAGCTTTCCAAAACCTTTCAACATCAGCTTTCAAGCTCTAGGTGCACCTCATTTTGTTTCATAAAGTTTTGTTATTGTTTGTTCATGTTTTTAGTTCATGTTTGCATAAAACACTATGTTTTCAAACACTTTGCATTTCTTAGTTTTTCATGCATAATCACCTTTATTTTTTAGTTTATTGCATTCATTCCATCTCATCTAGGAATATTGCATCCATATCACATTAATCTTGAGTGTTTACATTGCATTTTCGCCCCATCTTTCTCCTTTTAGGTGAAAACCCTTAGAAGTGCAAGAAAGACCATCAAGTGCCAAAATCTTTGTTTATAGTGGCATATATAAATATACAATCACATATTTTGACATGCAAGAATGGAACCTATAAGAAACTTAAATGCAGCCCCATCGATCCTACAGATTGAGTTATACAAGGATATAAAGGGTGATTACTCTATTGTTCATCGTTTGCAATGAATGATGTTATTTATGCATGCTATAGAAAAGAATTTATATTGCTTTAGGCTTGAAGCCTATTCTTATTCTTTTCCTAGATGATAGCAACAACCAATATTTGAAAAAAATAAGATACAAAATTATCTAAGTTGTTCCCTATGGAATGATAAACGACTCTCTACATTATTTTCTCAATACTCAGCACTACAAATCGGATTCAAATCTGATGGCCATGAAAATGGTAGAGAATAAACATGTAAGAGCTATGGTGGAAACTGATAAAACCATGGCTATCTTGCCTTGTCCATGCTCGACTTACTAGTCGATATGGTGCTAAGGCATGGGATTACCTATGCAAAGGCGGTCGATAGTCCATGCCTCTAGAAAATGGGGTTGATTCAACACTTTCAACTAGGCTCAAAGTCATATACAATTGCAGATAGAAAATATTTTACCATTATTTCTATTGAAAATTTGACAAAATGGAGAGAAGACTGCAAGTATTGAAGAGATACTACTAGAAAATCAATCATTATTCTCAAAATAAGTCAAGATACCTCAAAATCAAGCTTTTTCCATGGATTTCTTTGTTGTTTCCATTCTCACTCAATTCACTTGCTTTCTCTTTTTATCCTCATTGTTGTTTTCTTTGTGATTTTTTTCCTCCTTCCAAAATTGTAGAAAATATTCTTTCTTACCCATGTGCATGATCTTTGGGGGCATTTCACTCATAATTGCATTAATCTTCCACGCCCCCACTATTCGAATTTGATTACCTTGTTATAATTGGAACCTAGGAAAAATGGGGGAATGATGATGTATTCACACCCACTTTCAAAGTGATTCCACTCAAGGATAACCCTAGATTCTCAATGCAAAGGAGATTGAAATATTGAAATAGGGTTGTCATAGGGATTGAATGTGATCTAATGAGGGGTTCAGCACCAAGTTTAGACTTGGAAAGGACAATGCAATGCAAGTTGTAAAACAAAACCCTAATTCAATGCAATGACCTAGAAAATTCCTTAGAAATATGCGTAAAATAGAACATAAAAGAAAAAAATGTAAATGATGTGCACTTGAAGACCTTGAAGTGACTGGAAACAACTCAAAAATTCTAGAAATTTTGACTTTTTGATGAACTAGGACTCATTCACCAATCTGGGAGAATCAGTCCCAAATCAGGATTTATGCACGTGATCCTATTTCAAGAAAAAGGGTATCAAAATCTATAAAAAGATATGGAAAATAGCTACAATGGGACTCATTTTCCACTCTTGGTGAATTAGTCTTGTTCTGATTTTTTGAAAATTGAAAGCTCTAATTTGCACTTCAACACTTTCCCTTTCCTTCCAACTTGAGTTCCAGATCCGAATCTGTGAAATACACCTGCAAAACAGAATTCAACTTGATTTTCTAATGGGGGATTTTCCTTAGTCAAACCCCTAGTTTGGTAATTAACCCTTGATAGAAATAATTATAATTTCATGAAAAACCTGAGCCTTAAATGTGTCTAAGACTAGGAAATCTAAGACATGACGCAATCCTATTCTAATGCACAAGAATATGATGCAAGAATGGAAATGTAAAGATGAATGACTCACTTTTGGTGATCTCTAATCACCCCAAATGGGATCCAATGATGCATGTACCTTCCTTAGGTTGAATGTAAAGTGATAATGGAAGATGGAATCACTGAGGAAACAAGTATTTAGGCTTGGCTTGATGGTAGTTGCATCTCCCCAACCTAGAATCCATCATGATTCACCATAGGGATCCATGATCAACCCTTGATGATGCTAGATCTTGAATGAAAGTGAGCTTGAAGACCTACAAAAAAAAATTAATGTTGCTCCAATGCTTCAACTTTGCTTACTTTTGGAATAAGAATTTTCTCCTAAAAGCTTGCTTGAAGATTCTTGATGCTTATCTCTTCAAAAATTCTTGCTCAAAGTGCTTAGAGTTGATAAAAATGACTTAGAAACTTGATTTTATAGGAATTAACACCTAATTGACTATTATTTAGATCTCAAAGGCTGACATCCACCAAAATTTGAATTAAAAACTTGAATTTCCCACTCAAAATTTAAAGTCCCCAAATGGGACTCATTCGCCACCCTTCGTGAATGGGTCCCACCTAAGGGGACTCATTCACCCAAGGTGGCGAATGAGTCCCACCTTAGCTTTTTGAAGTGGGTTTTAAGGATTTTTGATGATTTGAGTGACTTTATGGGATTTTTGAGTGAAATGAACCTTGAGATCAAAAAATAATGGGTCTTAGGGCCCTATAAATGATGATTTAAAGGATAATTAATGCAAGGGTACCCAAGATAGGTCCAAATTAGACCAAGGATTGTACTATCTCCAAGAATGGAGTACAATTATAGTGGTCACATCTAACCCCCACTTTAGTGCCCATATGACTTTGCGTGCATATTGTTGATGCCAAACGTTGACAAGGTAACAACCTTATGTGAAACTCAGTTAACGGGGGGACCAATTGTGCTAAACTATGTGACCTTTGAGTTTTTAAAGAAGTTGGCTTCTTTTGTATTTAGGGTTTTGGAATGGGAAAAGGAAGTAAATATAAAAAATAAAGATCTAACTAAGATGATGAACCAAGATGTAGATGTAGGCACAATAAATCTATCTTTTGGATGAGATTTAAGGGCCTGTTCAACAATCTGCTAAGTCCTAGAATAACAAAAATCAAAGATGAAAACCTAAATAATTTATCCAATAACATAAAATAACTCCCATACACATTTACTAAAAAGAAGAGTCAAAGACATTATCTAAAACAACAAACTTATATTGCAATAATAGAAGTTCTAGAAATAAACTTCTCAGTATAGTAATGACACAGTATAATGTTTTGTCAAATAGCTAAGAAAACAAAAAGGCCAAGCAATAGCACAATCTATGAGTCTTATATAATAATCTAAAAATAATACAAAAGATCTAGTGTCTTTCACATTTTTTTTTGTATGTTCCGAACTCATTTCGGAAGGAAGAAGTAGAATATATAGAAAATAATCCCACCGCTTGAAAGAAATTAACATAAAAGATTCCTTCATCATGATAAATAATGACTAGAACAATGATTTCCTAATGCCATTGCAATATAAAAAGATTTGATCCATAGAACGCAGTCACCTTCGAGCCAGATGCATCTCCTATGAATGATGGTAGTGGTCCCAGTATATAAGCAGTAGAACCTTGTGCAGACATGTGTTGCTCACCCATGACGTCAGTTACAACTAGTGGAAATATGGCAGGGCTTGTTACTCACTCCTTCCTTAACTTCAATGAAATCCCCGTGGAGAAGACATGTGGAGAAGTCTTCGTTGCTAGCACTGACTATGGGGTCCACCAAAAAGTGCATGTGGAACGATGCTATGTGGCACGTAGATGGGGCTCGACTGAGAAGCAAATGGAGGTAGACTTCAAATGCCCATGTTACTAACACATGGAAGCATGGTGAGACCTAGAAGAGGAGTGAAGCAATAAATCCTTGTGAGGAGTGCACGGTAGACACATGGAGGCAATGGGCGAAGTTCCTCAAAAAGGGGTTGGGGAATATTCAAATGTATAGGGTGTGGGCTGGACTTAGAAAAATACAAACAACTCGAAGGGAGCTATAGGAGTTTTATATCCACAACTTTTAGTGACTACTAGGGGAATTTCGCCTACGAAAAGAGGAACCCAAAAATATTTTGTTTAAAGACCAAAGCCTTATCCATTTTTCAATGTAATCAGAGACTTGAGAGAGGGATCTGCAGAGGCAGGCAGTTAGCATCGGATGGCATCAATATGTCACACAGATTCTCTTACGCTTCATGCAAATCGATCACTTCTTTGAATGGAAGCTTCATGGATATACTGGCTCTAGACTTGAGTTGAAAAAGCATCCAATCTAACTGATGAGTGATGCCCTCAATATCATTTTTAGTAGGGGGTTGATTGAAGCTCTGAAAAGTGGATGTCTTGTTGCTTCTCCTCAATCTTTGTTTCCATCTACTCTATTGTGGTCACTGAATCATCGGAGAGAAATAGGGAGGGTAGGTCCATCTAATTTAGCTGGGAGAATTTTGCCCACATGTTGTTCATAGTTTGGCCTAGTGTGACAGCACACTCGCTAGCATGGAGGATGGTTGTGTGGCAACAAATAAACTCTTTTGTTGTTTTGGAAGCTAACTTTCAATCCTCGATCCCCATGCTCACTAAGTCCTCATTTGGCACTGTGTACATCTTATCTAGCAAATTATCCACCTCGGGAACCTTTTCTGCAATGTATTGTGGGAATCGCTCAGTCATTCTGCAAACCTCCCTGCTTAAACTTGTTGCCTCTGCAATGAACTAAAGCATCAACTAAAGAGTCAGACATAAGGCCTTGAATTTTTCCTAGTATGAGATATATAGTTGTTGAGCTACTTGTGTTGGCAAGAGACACTACAAAAATTTCAGGTGTTGACACTTAT
This sequence comes from Sequoia sempervirens, assembly GCA_007258455.2. NCBI lineage: Eukaryota > Viridiplantae > Streptophyta > Pinopsida > Cupressales > Cupressaceae > Sequoia > Sequoia sempervirens. Next base: position 93,197 of record VDFB02210504.1, on the reverse strand, counting down.
GGCAACCCTAGTCAATAATTGGATCAACATGTCATCATTCACTCCCACCGGTAGACAGATTGAGGACAAACATGAAGAACAGAGCTTCTAACAGTTTTGTGATCATCAATTCATATGCAAATTTTTAGTCATTATTTTCTATTATGGATCTCATGGAAGGTTTATTAATGTGTTTCTTTTGTTATCCAAAAATCTCAATGCCTCATACCAAGTTATGTGTAAGTTTGGTGATCTGTTTGATATCTTTCTATTCATCAGTGTTTTGTGGACGACTCAGTTGATATAATGTGTTGTAGATATTTGAGGAATGTTTATTCAAATATTTTAGTGTTTGATCATTTTGTTTTGGGTCCAATCTAAGTTGTGGATGACCATTGTGGATGCACATTAAATATTATTTATGATCCAAGATGATAGTTCTGAATATTTCTAAGTTTTATTGAAGCCAACTTGTTGTGACTAAATCCTTTGTTGCAAATATATATAAGTGCTCAGTTATATCATTTTGGTGTGTAAGGAAGGTGTGTTGATATGAGTTGTGATCATCAAAAGAGTGATTGAGCGATTATGCATAGTTTCACTTGTGCATTAAAGATTTTGTAGTGCGAGTTTCTGTAGAGTAGAGCAGAAGTGCAGAATCAGCCAGAAGGATAGAAGATCAACTACAGAGTTTAACCAAAACTATAATCAAGCATTTGTAGATGCTAATCTCTCAGTTCATTCTCTTGGATCTAATCCAAATCATTGTAAGGTAGTGAGCCTTTCTATTTTGAGTAGTGAGCTCTAGGAAGTGTGTCTGAATGCAAGTGCATTCCCATTTTGTAATATTTCTTTTGGGTATACTCAGATTATATTGTGGATTGGCCATCCATCATGCTTTTTCCCCCAACAAGGTTTCCACATAAAAATCCTGGTGTTATGGTTTTGTGATTATTTGCATTCAATTCATGCATAAATCTTTTGTTGAATGCTTAAGTGATTTAAAGATTAGAATAATAAATTTAATTTATGCACAACACTGATTCACCCCCCTCTCAGTGTTGCTTGTTTCCATCAATTGGTATCAAAGCTAGTTCCTCGAAAGAAGTCTAACAACTTGGGGAGATCTTGGAAGGTGTTTTTCTATGGATACAAGTAGTCTTCAACAACAACTTATGGTGGCCCTAGATGATCTTGACCAGCCAAAGTTTGAGAACTGGGAATTCCAAGAAAATCTTGAGAGTGCAGAGAAATTCATTCAGTCACTAAAAAACAAAAATAATGAATCAAGGGAGAAAAGAAAGGAATTGTGTGATCAGCTTAAGCAGAAGAATAGAAGCATGGAAGATGAACAACTCAATCATTCCTTGAAGGAGAAAACAAAAGAATGTGAAAAGTTTTCTAGAAAAAATGTTGTTTTGAAGCGTGAGATGGAGTCTATCATGATGAAAATGACCAAGGAGATTGAAGATAGAAAGAAGAATGAAGAAAAGCTTGCACAATCCTTGAAAGAAAAATCAGATCAATGTAGTTGATTGGAAAATGAACTAACAATCTAAAAAAAATGAGGAAGTGCTTGAAAAATAGCTTCATGATCTCAGAAGAGAGATTACTAGAGTAAATGAGTACAAGGAGAAATTCAAAGCAAGCTTGGCCAAACTTGATGAACTCATTAAAGGACAGAGGACTGACGGTGATAGGCGAGGTCTTGGATATGAAGAAGGAGAAATTTCTAGATCTGGACAAAGGAAATATAGACAAGGGAGACTCAAGAAAGGAAATTAGATGAATGGAGCTAGAAGGAATAT